>JANBPA010000193.1:0-23314 GCA_027575275.1 Coemansia sp. RSA 2711
TTTATACTTTTATAATTAATGTAGAATAAACCATTTTATAAGGCAAATTTTAAAAATCAAGACATATGCTGAGTAGGATGACTCAGATGTTGAATTAGATAAATTTGACACTGGACAAGACAGAGTGGACACTGGGTGAGACAAATCTGGTTTTCCAGCTGTCTATTTTCCTTTTGCATTTTATAAATAAAACCATCACAGGATTACAAAATCAATGCCCCGTGGTAATTTCATTTACCACCACATAAAACACCACTATTTTTAAATTATCCATGCAAGGTTTGTCATCCAGATGCAGACTTACCAACATGATACATTTAACTGGTCTCGACTGTTATATAAATAAAACTAGATCTGGAAGGGTGCATGAACACACATTTCCAAGCTGACATAGTGCTAGTTTATCTGCCATATGTCTTAGTAACTTATTCATTGGGTGAAATAGCATATGTTTAAACTGGCATGAAAATGTCCAGTAGTTTTTCTTCAATTCCGCATTATATTAGTATACCATCTACCAACATTTCAGGAATATGAGTATTGGTGTAGCTAAATATTTGATAGACTGCAATTTATAATTGTTAGCTAAAGCAATCATTGGCTATGGTGTTTTAAATATTTGAAAGAGCTAGTAGATGTCTGGTAACTAACTGACAAATTAAGCCACATAAATAGGACATTGTCTAAGGAAAAATCCAGCTGATAAAAATTTATCACTACTTGCCCATTATCATACTATTACATTTTCTAGTATCGCTCCTTAGAATAAATAGCACAAACTACACAAATTGTTATAAAATCCCACTGGTAACATGCATCTACTCTTTGACAAATATCACAGGGTATTGAATTGATTTAATAACCATATTCCAATTTTTTGTTCTGTAAGCATTCTGGCAGAACTCCAGTGCACAGTGTTGTTCTCAGGCCACCAAAATAGCTGGGCTGTGTAGATAAGTATATTGCCATCATTAAATGTTTCATTTGTATTCTATCAGGTTTCTAGTGTATGTACCATAAGCAAGCAAGCAAGCCAATGGTATATGTAGCTTTCAAAATTATAGCTGATTTGTAGTATGTTTATCTAAAATTTTATTAACTAAATTATACTTCCAAAATGCCTAGTGCCTGTGATTGGATTCCTTGTCATGTGGGAATCATGATCACTGGGACTTACTCCAATGGATTAGCAGCCACCATGGGGCTTGAGGCTGATTTTGTTGCCATAGTGGCATGTTATGTGATATTTGGAAGAAGAGGTTTAAAAAGTTTTAATGCTCTATTTTGTCAAGCTATTCAGCCTTGATATCCTTTTGATCCATCTCATCAAGTGCCCGGATAAGATCTGCATCCAGTGCATTTCGTTTGGCTGTCATTATAATAACACTAAACCAGTAGTAGCTAAGTCCCATCAGCACAATGTTTGTGAGTCTGACAATGCTTGTGGCAATAGGGCTGATAGGCACTGCCGAGCTTGCCAGCTCCTTCCATACATTGATTGACAGAATTGTGCCATACACAACCCGTGCAAAGAAGAAGCTTGATACCAGTGCCATCCCATTAATGTAGTATAAGATATAGTCCTTTAGATCGAGAGCTTCAATTGTCAGGTGGATGTTGAGAAATAATGTGCTGACTTCAAACATCATAAAGCATGCGCCATAGTACTGGAGCAATGGAGTGAATGAAAGCAAGTATACGCTGAATGACATGACTGCATGCGCCATAAAGCCCCAGCCATTCATGTCCAAGTTGGTGTAGGTGTTGATAATGTCCCAAAGGAAGTAGCCCACAGAGACTGCATAGGCGGACTCAGCTTGGATGCTAATACCATGCACTGGGTTATTTCTTAGAGTTGAGTCAGCAATGATGACCAGGGCTTTAGTAACCATATATGCAGCATGACAGCTGGATGCTTTTCGAACACACCACTTGTACTGGTCCACCTTGTTCATGCGTTTCCATGAGGCTGGGAATACCAATGGTGTCAAAATTCCAGATAGGCGAAAGATGACTTCGAATGCCACTGTTGATGCTAGCACTTGTGGCCAATACAGGGCAAGGCGTGGCAGTCCAACAGCATTAAAAATTCCAGCGGATGCATTGCTGTTGACAAGTGTGCTGTACACTGAATCCATAGTTGTTGAAATAGCGTCAATGATTTGAGAAGTTATTTGAAAGCATTAAAGCGCCCTAATCGTATGGAGTTGATGAAAAGGGCATTTTAAAAAGCACAGCCTGTTATATTCTTGCTCGGATACTTGCACAGCAATCGGGGGTTCAAATAATAAACGCACTGGATAGCAGCAGTATAATAGTGGTATTTTCAGCGGCATCCAATTATACACACATTTGTAATTTAAATCCTACAGGCGCTTTACTGCAAACTTGGCATATGGATGTGGCGTGTGGAGATTTGTTCTGGAGAGGGCTGGCGTCTTTGCGGGCCGGTAGATTTGTATGGCTGAGGCCACTAGCGAATATGCAACTGCCAAAAAAATGTAGAGGCTTTATAAAAAAACGCTACCGGCCACACTAGCAGTACCAGCAATAGTGGCCTGCAATTATACCTAAAACTTGGCGTAGTAATAGTGCATATCCTTGCAGCCAGCACTGCTCTGCTGCCTTATGGCGTTTTATATTCTACGGATATTGCGATCGCGCCGTGAACCTATCCCCAAATCATTTATTGAATGCAACGGTATGGCAATTAACCGACGCGTACAGTATAAAATCCAAGTGTATATGTTGCAAAATAAAGGCAAAATACGTAAGAAAAATAAACGCATGGATACTCGTGATAGCAGGTTCGCCGACAGAATGCGCATTACGCAACCTTCTTTGCATTTTCAACGACTTTGGCTGGGAACCGCTTCTTGACAGCGGCGATCATCAGATAGAACCAGTAATAGCTCAGTCCGAGGATGGAGTGGTTGGCGATGCGATAAAAGTAGTACAGGACGGCCGATGTCTGCGTGCCTTGTGTCTTGAGATCATTGAACAGCATAAACGACATGTAGGTCCCGAATACAATCCGCACAGTAAAGTACAGGAACAGCAGCACCGATGCGTTATACAGCTGGAGACGGCTGCCGGTCATGCCGAGCTTGTCGAGCCACCAGTTGATGTTGAGGAATATGGTGCTCGCCTCAAACATGATGAATGACGCGCCATAATACTGCAGCGACGGTCTCTACATGAAAATTGCGCCGCTTCATCTTAGTTGACGAGTGTGTGGGCGTGAAGGCATGGCAGCAACAGTTACACGTCCAACGAATACTTACGAAAGACAAAATGTACACGCCAAAAGAGCCGACGGCGTGCACAACAAATCCGACGCCCATTCGCTTCACGTCGCTGACCGAGACAAATATGTCCCACAGAAAGTAGCTACCGGCGTTTCAAAGTTGTGGATTAGCAGCACGGGAGGTCGATAGCGCAGTAAGTCATTTACAGATCATGTGTCGCACGTGCGGGCAAAGCAAGTGACCACGCAGCGACACACGGCCTCGGCAGGTAAATACGTCTGGATACATTACCCGCAAACAATGGTGTAGACCCAAGCGGTATAGTCGTTGAAGCCGTACAGCGTGTCGCGGAGCAGCTCCTCCTTGAAGAAGATGGGGACAGCGAGGACCACGACGACCAGGGCGTGGACCTGCGACACAACCCGGATACCCCAGTCATACTTTTGCCGCACAGACAGCTTGTCGAACTTTGCTCCAAAGACCAGCGATGAAAGCGTGTTCGATGACAGGCGCAGGAGCTGGAAGAACCCGGCCAGACCAAGCAGTGCTGGCCAGTAGGGCGCCAGCTTCGGCAGGCCGACCAGGGCGCACAGGCCCTGGGCAGCGGGCAGGTCAACCAGCTGCTGGTAGTATGCGACAAGCGAGGCCATTCCGCAAGCAATTCGTTGCAATGCGCAGCCCGGATTTATAAATACACGCTAAACAGACAGTCGTTAGACAAGGTTTGAATAGTAGCACACCCGCACTGGAGAGACAAAAAAGGAGTTTGATAAGAAGGCAAAAATCCGTGCAGCAGTAGAAAGGACTAAAAATAACAAATTTCGGCAAGGACTGACTGGACCTTGTGTGTCCTCACGTGGGCCGAGCTGGCGGAACTTTAGGCCCGAAGCGCAAGTGGTCCGGAACTCGATTGGATGCGGGAGTGCGGAGGTTACACGCGGCGCCGGTTGTCGGGAAAGTAACTTGGCGGCTCCAGGCTGCCGCCGTATGACGCCGGTGGTAGCGACGGAGATGGCGGTGCTGGCGACGGCGAATGCTCTGTGTACTGCATCTGGCGCAGCGGCACCGCCTCGCCCAGCTCCTCGGCATCAGCCTGGTCCATGCGCTTTCTTTCGGCGTTGTAGTGCACAGCGCCGTTGATGTCCATGCGGCCAAAGCGGCCCTTTTCGGTGTCGGGCTCCTGCGGCGGCCGGCGCGTGAGCGGCGCAGCCAACCACCGTATCAGGTACCAGATCTCCAGGAAGAAGTCCATAAAGTTGAGCGAGTCGACAAAGGCGCGGCGCATAGGTGTCCGGCGTGTGCCCTGTGCGCGCTTGTACGGCGTGACCGGGAATGCCTTGATAAACAGTGCTGCAAACAGCACCATCTCGACGCAAATGATGAGCGCAGTCAGTCCATCGACGACGTTGTCTTTGGTCCAGTACTTTGTGCCCTTGATGACGTGGATGTTGTTGCTGCCCAGCCAGGAGATGACGAAGCCTTCCCAGAAAGTCAAGAAGACAATAGCTTTGATCGCAATGAACTTTATCAGCGGTCGGTCGTCCTTGATGTCCTCCTTGATGACGCGATACAGCGACACCAGTGCGTACATAGCCACCGATATTGAGATAAAGTCGATGATGGCGACCCAGAAGTGCGCGTACTTTGGGCGCATACTGTCTGGACAGAAGACGCCGTTGGCGTGGGCAATAATAGTTATTAGCGTGTCCAGCGGACTGAGGATGACATATTGCAGAATGCCCCACTTTAGCAGCACGTATGTGCGACGGCCGGCCGGATTCATCTCAAAGCAGTTGAGCGGGAAGGTCCACTTGAGCCCGCGCTTGTCGCGCATCATCTGCTTCTGGCCTGTCGACGAGTCGCCAATGTACTGCAACAGCAGCATGTAGAAGGCTGCAATCGCAAAGGCCTCGTAGCAGTCGCGCACCGCCGTGTAGTATGGCGCCTCGCGATAAAAGCGGTAGCTGAGGAACGAAATGATGCTGTATATTGGAATCATTAGGATGATGCGCACAATGTGTCGCTGCTGGCGCGGAATCGTGTAGTTCTTCAGGTGCGCTGCAACGTGCAGGCCCGAGATGATGGTCGCGACCAGTGCAAACACGCCGGCAATAATCCACCCGACCTTGTGCGCGTCAAACTGGAACCAGGCGAGGTTGTCGCTGCCGCGGATGACTGCCCAGCAGTCCTCGTCGCCAGTCTGCACCGCGTTGTCGCCGCTAGCGGTGCCATTGGAACTGACCCACTCCAGCCGCTGCATGCTTGAATAGTTGAAATAGTTGAGAATAAACCGAACAGACGTGGAAAGCAAAAACAGTGTGGAAAAGAGCGAGCGGTTTCTTTGATGGAATCGTCGAAAGCCGCCTTCCATCCCCAATTCTTTCTGTGGTTCTTTTACTGCATCCGCATTTCGCGACAGCAGGCTCGTCGTGTCATTGGCCGCCAAGCCCTGTTGCTTATTGTCTGCCAAATGTCCGCAACTATTTTTAACCAAGTCAGGGGGGTCTCGGCATTTCGTCGCGTCTTGACAATACAGGTTTGGTTTATTGACAGCCTATTCTAAACAGCCAGGTGAGCCGGCAGCGGCCCTGCCAGGCTAGCGCGCCTCGAACTGGACCATCCGCTTGGTACGCTCCTTGACGAGAATGCGGTAGCCACAGTCAAAGCAGCGGATGGGCTCGCGCGGCTTGAGGTTGTTGGTCCGGCCGCATTCGAGACATCTGTAGTTCGACGACTGCGCTTTCTGATTTCCGGGCAGGCCCGAGAAGGTGGGTTGAATCTGTTCCATGCTGTGGTCGCAAAATGCTAACGCGAAAGAGGGTCAAATTTGCTCGGCAGAGAGGGAAAAGGCACCAGGCGTGGGTCGTCTGCGCGTGATTGCAGGAAAAAAATCTTTGCTTGATCCGGGGCGGATCCGCGATCACGTCTGGCTGGAGAAATTCTTTACAAAAATTTCCACTGCTCTTCTGCGTCTGCCTGGCTGCTTCATTTGCACATTCCTTGCCGTTAAAGTGCCGTTCGCATCCCACCCAAATCACTCAACAATGGTTCGCATGCGCCGGAAGCGCATGCACTGCAACAACAAGGAGCTCCACAACCGCTACAAGACAAAGCGCCGCACAAAGGACCTCGACCAGATCCAGGAAGACCTAAAGCCCGAGAACAAGTCGCGTCTGCTCAACCTGCCTCTGGACGAGGATCTGCCTGGGCTGGGTCAGCACTACTGCGTCGAATGCGCTCAGTTTTACATTGACGACGACACGCTGGTGCGGCATCGGCGCGGCCGGGAGCACAAGCGGCGGCTGCGCGATCTAAAGGACCCCGCATACACGCAAAAGGAGGCCGAAGCCGCGGCTGGACTATCCACCGACAACGGCCGGGCCGTGTCCTCGCTATTCGGGCCGCAGTCGCTGCTGTCGCTGAAGCGCCAGAACGACGCTGCGGCGGCCAAAAATCAGCAGATGGACGTTGAGAGCTGAGCCAGTTTACGTATGTTTCATAGTTCCAAAGACGCACCTCAAAGATAACCAGGACAGATATATTTTAGCCAAACTTTTCTGGAAAAAAGCAACGCCAACCCCACCGTGCCGCACGCGCTCCAGGCATTTAGATGTTGGAGGGGTACAGCATAACACGGACCGTGGTGCCCATGGCGCTGGGGGGCAGGTTGTGGCGGAACTTGGCGCGCACGACGCCCGAGTTGCCGTGCGGGCGCGTGATACGGCCCCAGATGCAGCGGATGTGCGTGCCCTTCTTGGCAGTCGGGGCGCGGTACAGGTACGCAACGCGCTTGCCCTCGTAGAAGCTGGTCTCCTCCTTCGAGTTGACGTTCTCGAGCTGGATGAGCGCCGTGTGCTCGTACTGAGTGCGCTGGCCGCGCTTGAAGCCAAGGAAGCGACCCTTGCTGTAAAGACTACACAGGCAAACGAGAGAATAGTGGATTAGCAAGTAGTTCAATGTGCCCATCCGCTGGGTTATTCTTGCTGCTGGTAGCAGTCCCGATCTTCACTGTTGCCGCGCGTCTGGAATCGTACGCGCATGCAGAGCGAGGACAGGTTTCGGGATTTCAGCCAAATCGCCAATTGGTGAAGCAAATCAGCAATGCCGCCGTCAAGACCCCGGGAGCAACTGACACCGCGGTCTGCGTCGCCAAAAAGCACCCGAATATCGCCCTGCCATCGTCCCTGACACAGCTAGTGCCCACCGCCCATTCATTCCAAATTCGGAATTCACCGAATAAGACCGCTGATCGGGCACCAGGCGTTAGGACGCTCGACAATAGGCAGGCCGGCTGCATTGAACACGCGGAACGCGGCATCCGCCAAGCGTATCCATCGAGTTTCGGGCCGTATCCATCCCCGCTATATTAGCCCCAGGGGTTTGTACTCTCTCTCGCTCGCTGCCGTCACCGGTTGTTTGCTCATTTATAGATACGTGCCGAGTGTTGCTGGAGGCCATCGCGTCAAACTGGTAGAGTTGGAAAATCGACGAAGATGAGAAGAGGAGGAATAATACCCGCTGGCCCGCCTTAGTTGCAGTTTACCAGCGCTCACCGCGATCAAATTAGCCGATCAAGCTTTGGGCTTGAAAATTTATTCGACACGCCGAAAAAAAGTAGCTGGCAGCACTGTTGCTTTCACTCTGCCTTCCGCTACTTTTAGTTGTTGTATTCGGCACTTTGGCAAGCTGCAACAGAGCGTGTGTGCTGCGACGACGACGACGACAACCAGGCGAACATGATTGAGCTGACAGATAAGGAGCTGGCCCTAGGCAAGCGCCTGGCCGATGTAGGTGCGTATGGTGCCCTCTCCTGTACCCGGCTGTAGCCACTGCTGGAATTGCGCGGGTCATAGTAAAGCGATGAGCTAATGCATATACGTGAGTAGATAAAAGCGTGCGCGATCGGGCAGCAGCGAGCATTAAACTGGTGCTTTCACAGGACGAGGAGTTTGCGTACATGGAGATGCTGCGGCACTGGAAGGCACTGTTTTATTGCTTCTGGCTGTCTGACAAGCCATTGGTGCAGCAGGAGCTTGCGTGGGATCTGGCGAGTCTGATTCTGGCCTGCAAGGGCCGCAACAGCTCATCGTTTGTGCGGGCGTTCTGGGAAACGTTGTGCCGCGAGTGGTTCGACGTTGACAAGCACCGTGTTGACAAGTACCTGCTGCTTGCGCGCCGCATGGTGTTTTTCACGTTCAAGTCGATGCAGCAGAGCAATTGGGACGGGCAGCTGGTGGACGAGTACATGTCGGTTTACCAGGAAATAGCGGTCAATTCCAGCGACCCCAAGATTCCCAACAGCATCCGGACGCACGTGGGCGACGTGTACGTCGATGAGCTTGTTCGACTGGCGTCTGAGGTGCTTTCGGCGTCCGGCGAGCCCCAGGCAGAGGTGGCAGCAATTCCCGTGGCCCGGCTGCTTGAGCCGTTTATGCGGTTTATCAGCACCACGCCGATCCGGCACTTGCCGGCAATCATTCAAGAGTCCGTTTTTGAGAACATAGTTGTGCGGATTGCCGAGGCCGAGGAGCGGGACATGGCCCAAGACAGCGACGGTGACATGGAGATGGCCGGCGGCGACGTGCGCGACAACCAGATCGAGAACGAGTCGCTGCAAAAGGTGCAATTTCTCGCGGACAGCATACCCAGCATCAAAAAGCGGCTGCTGGCGGTGGGTAGCGAAGATGAGTGCCGTAGCGGTGGTCGCAAACGACTGCACCTGATCTATCAGGCGCTGTGCGACACGTTCCCCGACGACGCGGACATTGTGATCGCAGAGCCGATCACAATAAAAAAGCCAATTGGCGCCGAGGAGCGCAAGGCGGCCGACAAGCACAAGCGCAAACAGGCAAACAAGAAGCGCGAGCAGAAGGAGCGGAAGAAGCAAAAGAGCACCCTGGGGCGCAGCGTCATCAGCACCTCGGGGCCCGACTTTGACATGAACGCGCTGGCCAGCGAGACCACGGCAGAAGACCGGCGCAAGTACGAGGCAGATGTCGCCAAGGCGCGCGAGATAGAGAAGCGTGTCGAGCTGGAAATCGGCGAGGATGGCAGCACCAAGCCGACCAGCAAAAAGGCGCAGCGCAAGGAGAAGAAGCAGGCAAAGAAGGCAATCCAGCAGGACGACATCCCGCAGCTAGTTCCAATTGGCGGCAGTGCGCCTGAGAGCTCATCTGGACCCGAGGCCGGCGCCAGTGTCATGGTCGATAGCAGCGCATGGATAGAGAGCAGCAAGCGATCTGGCACGAACGGGGCGCACGCAGCGCAGCGCGGCCGACCAGCCGCGGCGCCGTCGCTGCTGGACGAAATTGAAAAGACGATTGTTGTCAAAGACAAGATGCAGATTGAGGCGAAGGCGCCCGCGGCGGGCCAGGGCAAGGGCGACAAGCCGGCGAGCAAGAAGCGGCTGGGCTGGGCGCTGGAGCGCAACTCGACAAAGCGGTTTCTGAAGAAGGTCCCAATGATGCCGTCGACCGAGCCGGCAGCGAGCATGGTGGCAGCAGGGCAGCTCAAATCGGCGCTGCGCAAGGAGTCGGCGTACGGCGACGGCCCTGAGGTCATGCAGCCGCCGGTGAAACTGGTGCAGACAAAAAAGAAGCGCCGTGCTGGCGCAAATGGCCGGATGATCTGATAGCCACCCACTCTTTTTTTTATTTCTGTTCTGGTCGCATTTGCCGGATTTAATAGAATGACTTCTGCCCGCAACTTTGTGCGCGCTGGCCGCAAGATTGTTGCTATCGGGCGCAACTTTAGGTACGGACTCTAGGCATATACGGGCCTGGCAGTTCAGCTGCGCCTGGAAAACACCTGCTGCTAATCGCCTGAGCCAGCGTTGTGGTGGGTGGGGAGCCAATGTAGCGAGCATGCGCGCGAGCTCGGGAACGCAGTGCCGACGGCGCCGTTCTTCTTCCTGAAGCCAACGTCGTCGTATGTGGCCTCGCCGGGCAAGATCGAGATCCCGCGGAACTGCGTGGTGCACCACGAAGTCGAGCTGGGCGTGGTCATCGGCAAGACCGGGCGCGACATCCCGGCGGGGGCTGCGTGGGAGCACGTTGGCGGGTATGCGCTGGCGCTGGATCTGACGGCGCGCAACCTGCAGGACGAGGCAAAGAAGAAGGGGCTGCCGTGGGCGGCGTCGAAGGGGTTTGACACGTTCACGCCGGTCGGGCCGTTCATTCCAGCCAGCGCGATCCCCGACCCGCACAAGGTCCGGCTGTGGATTGAAGTTGGCGGGCAGCTCCGACAGGACGGCATGACAGACGCAATGATCTTCCAGTAAGTACAGGCGATGTGGCGGCCGGCGTTGGCAAAAGGCAGCGCACTAAGCAGCTCGCCAGAGCGCGCATTTGCCCCGTGTAGGATCCCGCAGCTCATCGAGCACGTCAGCAGCATTATGCGGCTGGAGGAGGGCGACCTGGTGCTCACGGGCACGCCCAAGGGCGTCGGGCCCATCCAGGCGGGCCAGCGCGTGGTCGCCGGGCTCGAGAGCCAGGGCCAGGAGCTGAGCCGCATCGAGTTTGACGCAGTCGCGCGCAGCTGAGCGGCAGCGGCCAATCGCAGGATGCCTCGTCGGCGCTGGCACCAGGCCCACAGCGTCGTTTCTTTTTTTCGGTAGGGCAATTCCACACACGTAATTCCACACACATTGCAGACCATGGTGAGCGTAAAGGCGCTGGTATTGTTGGCGGCGGGCGCGGCAGCCATGTTCGAGGGCGGCTCGGCGGTCCGGGAGCTGGCAGCGGGCAGCTTTGACCGCGTGGTGGAGCGCAGCTCGCAGCCGACGTTTGTCAAGTTCTACGCGCCGTGGTGCGGGCACTGCCAGAGCCTGGCGCCCGAGTACGAGCGCGCGGCGGAGCGCACGCGCGGCGTGGCGCGGTTCTACGCGGTCAACTGCGACGAGGAGAGCAACCGCGGGCTGTGCGCGCGGTTCGGCGTGCAGGGGTTTCCGACGCTCAAGGCGTTTGGCGAGAAGCGCTCGAAGCGCGGCCGGCGGCGGGCGGTCGACTACCAGGGCGCGCGCAAGGCGTCGGCCATGGCGGCGTTTGCGCGGTCGCTGCTGCCCAGCCTCAGCACCAGGCTGGGCGCCGACGGGCTGGAGGCGTTTGTGGCCGGCGCCGCGCTGCCGGCAGCCGTGCTGCTGACCGAGCGCGCCAAGCCCGGCGACCTGTGGCGGGGCCTTGCCGCGCGCTTTGACCGCCGCGTGCGCTTTGCGCACATGGCCGCGCCGGCCGGCCAGGTCCTGCGCCGCCTGGGCATCGACCGCCTGCCCGCGGTGGCGGTGTTTGCGGACCCTGCCGATCCCAGCGCGGCCCAGGTCTATGCGGGCGAGCCAAAGCACCTGCCGCTGGCACGGTTCATCCACGCGGCGGCCGTTGCGCGCAGCGCGCAGCCCGGCCCGGACCCGCTGGCGGTGCAGCAGATCGAAACGCAGGCGGATCTGGAGCGGCTGTGCATTGCGCCCGCCGAGGCATCGCCGGTTCCGGTGCTGTGCATCATCGGGGTGGTTGCGCTGGAGCCGGCCTTTGCCGAGTCGCGCGCCGAGCACGCGCGGGCCGTGGCGGTGCTGGAGAGCGTGCTGCGCGGCCAGCAGCTGCGCAGCCCGCACGCAGCCACGGGCGGCAGCGGCGATGACGACGACGACGACGAAATCGAGGCGGCCGGCAGCGCGCCCAGCCCGCCGCTGCGCGCAGCCTGGGTGAACGGGCTGGGCGCGGCCGGGCAGCAGGTGCGCGCCCTGTTTGGGCTGTCGGACGACCTGCCGACGGCGGTTGCGGTCAGCCCGCGCAAGCGCGCGGCGGCGCCGTACCGCGGGTCGTTCGCCAGCGCAGACATGCTGGCCTGGGCCGAGCAGTGCTACGGCGGCCGCGGCATGCGGCGGCTCGCGTCCGAGCTGCGCATTGCCGACGCGGCGCCGGCGCACGACGAGCTGTGAATGCTACAGGGGTCTTTAGTGTCCAAATAAGAGCTAAGCTAGATTGGGAACTCGATCAGGGGCCAGAGTTACTCGACCTCCATGCCGATGGCGCTGGGCATGGCCGAGGGCGCGTCGTCCTCGACGTGCATCTCGTCGTCGTCGTCGTCGTCGGCGTCGGAGCCGAGCTCGGCCTCGTCCTGCGCCTCCATGGCGTCCAGGTCCACGTCGGCGTCGTCGTCGGCCTCGTCCTCGTCGTCATCATCAGAGTCCTCGTCCTGCGCGTCGTCCTCGTCGTCGTCGCCAGCCATCATCTCCTCGACCGACTGCGCCGGCGGCTGCTCGTCCTGCGTCGGGTCCTCCCAGTTGATCGTGAACTGCGTCACGCGCGGCTTCTCGGCCAGGATGCTGCGCTGCACCTTGTCCAGCGCCGGCGCCGCCGGCGGATTCGCCTGCAGCGCCTCGTCCGTGTACGCGCTGTGCACGTAGTACCCGATGCGCGTGTACGTGCGCGACATGTAGTCGCAGCGCAGCATGATCACGCTGAGGTCCAGCACGCTGTCGCCCGGGATCTTCGTGGCATCCGGCGCCGCCGCCTCCAGCACAAACTTGTTGATGCCCACCGGCACCGGCCCCACAAACAGCGACTCCAGCTCCTGGTCCAGCGTCGACGACTTCCCCGAGCACACGTAGATCAGCTTGAACTCCAGGTCGTCCTTCAGCTGCTCGATGCACTCGAACGTGATCTCCAGCTTGTACGGCGCCAGAAACGCCGCTGTGGGGTCGATGATGTTGACGTTGAGGATCTTGACCAGGCTCATGATAACACGCTGCGCAGAACCGAAAATATATGCAATAAATAATGTCGCTGGGAAGAGAAAAGCCGCCCGCCCCTCCAATCCGCCTTTTGTGCGCCCAAACAAACCGCGTGCACGCGTCGCGCCCGATTTCCGAGTAGCGCGCCTGGGATCAACCCGCTGGGATCAGCCTGCCCAGATCAAGCCGTCCGGAACACGCCTCAGTGGCGCAGGTAACTCCCCGATCGCTGCCGCTGTGCTCTGCGCACGTCGGCGTCCGGCCCGGCGCCTCCTTCTGGCTTTCTGGTCCAGAGTGCCAGGGGTGCGCGCCAAGCCTCCTTTTTCCGGAGCCGCAGCTCTAAACTGGGAATGTCGTGTTTATTTACGGAATGTATCTGAGCAACCTGGCATGCCAGCCTCGCCACCCTACGACACCGCGACCGGCCAGTCGCGGTTCGGCGAGCTGCCCGAGCCGCCGTCTTCGCGCTTGAGCACGGGGGCGGCGCCCGGCACTGGCGCCGCCAGCACCGCAACGGCGGCCGCGGCAATGACGGCGAGCAGCGACAGCGGTAAGCAGTGCATCTTTTTGTCTAGCTATTTTAGTCCGAGAAGCAGAGGGGCGTTTACAGAACCTTGCGAACACTCAAGCCAACATCCAGCGACAGGCGCAGCCGGCAACAACAACAATAAGCGAAAGTGGAAGCGAGCGGGAGACAGAAGGAAGATGCGTGGGTCCCAGTGCGTGTTTCAGCGGGAGAATGCGGGCGCGGAGGCGAGTGGAGAGGATGGAGATGGGGACGCTCGAGGCCGCGCCGTGGGCCATTTATAGCGCTGGCTCTACGCGCAGTATGCGCGAGGAATGTGGCGACCGCCGATGTGGAGAGTCCCCGACTGCCGAGCCGCCCATATTGGGCTGCCCGCGCTTCCAAGGCGGCTTTGCTCCAAAACAGTAGACAAGCGCCGCGCCAACCACAGTAGGGCGGTGCTGCTGCGACACCGCTTACTGCCCGAGCCGGGCCCCCTGCCCGCCCCCGTTATGCGGCTCTGTCGGCAGAACACCCGCCATTGTCCGCCCGAATCGGCGGGCGGCCCACACAGGGTGGCGATCGCCCGGCTCTCTCCCCGTTCCTGCCAATGCTGCCCGCCCGGCCCGCCGTGCATGCTGCGCGCTCTGCTGGGTGCGCCCGCGCCCCGAGGCTGCTGCTGCGCCCGCCCGGGCTTGCGTCCCGCTGCCTGCGCGCGGCCGCCGCAGCGACGGTGGCGCCCAGGCGGCACATCCGCGGCCCTTCTTGTCTCTGCTGGCGCGCAGTAGGCATGCATTCACTGCCCGACACAGTAGGCCAATTTTCGTTCGCAACTCCCTCCTTCGGCCGCCGACTGCTTGGCGCTGGCTCCTGCCTCCCCCCGTGCCGCCGACACACCAAGGAAAAAAGTTATCGGGTCACGTGGCTGCGCCCAATTGTTGGGCTGCAGCCAGGCAATTTTATACAGCCTACGCCGACAATCGCATGCACGCTCGCCCGCTCCGCCAGCCCATACGCATCCTCCTCACTACACTCTGCAAACATGTCCATTGGCGTGCCCGTCAAGCTCCTGCACGAATCGCAGGGTCACGTAGTCACGCTTGAGCTGAAAACCGGCCAGCTCTATCGCGGCGAGCTGGTCGAGACCGAAGACAACATGAACGTGCAGCTCAAGGACATCACCGTGACTGCGCGTGATGGACGGACCACCCACCTGAAGCACGTGTTTGTGCGCGGGTCCAATGTGCGCTTCTTTGTTGTGCCGGACATGCTCAAAAATGCGCCCATGTTCAAGAACATGGATCCCAAGACTGCCAAGATGCGCGGCATTGGCATGGGCCGCGGAAAGGCTGCCGTCGGCCGTGTGCGCGGCCGGGGCCGGGGCGGCGGCCGGGGTCGGGGCCGTGGGCCAAACTAGTCTTTTGTAACTGTCTGCTCACTTCAATTTAAAATATACCTAGCTCGACAGATCGGCAACTACGCGGGCAAACTTGGCGCAGTCGTCGGGGCGCGGTGTCGATAGATCGCCCACATCGTAGATGTAGACCGAGCCGTCGGCGCCGCCGGCTGCAATGCGCCGGCCTGGCCGGTCCCACGCAAGCTTGTTCAGCGCGCGGCCGCTGGTGACAGACTGCACGGGGAGCTCGACGTCCTGGTTGAGATTCCACAGCGCCAGGCGCCCGGTGCCATCCACCGACGCAAATACCGACGGGTGGGCGGGCGACCACCGCGCGTCGTAGACGTAGTCGTCAAACGCATCAAACACATGCAGGGGCTTGATATCGGCAGGTGCCGTGGACGCAGGCTTGGCCGTAGGGCGTGCACGCCATAGCCGCACGGTCCAGTCCGACGACGCTGTCAGGAACAGATCGGTGAAGTCGGCCGCCGCCGGTGGGTGGAAATTCAGCGAGTTAATTGGCGCCGCGTGGGCGCGGTAGGCGTCAAAACCATTGAGCCCGGCCTTGCTGCCCGCGCGGTCGTAGCGGTTGACCTGGTAAGCCACGCCCTCGGCGGTACCGACAACAAACGCGGCGGTCTCGTTGTCGGCAAAGTCGAGACATGTCACCGAAACCTCGTCGGTGCGCAGGTGCGCCGGGTGTGTAAGCTCGATGGCCTCCTGCGGCTGCGCCAGCATGTCCAGCTGCCACGAACAGACCAGCCCGTCGGTGCTGGCGCTGATCAACTGGTGTGCATTCGTGCTGCCTACCACGTTTAGCGCGTAGACCGGGTGCGTGTGCCCGCTGGCCGTCAGCGGCGTCTTTAGCACCGGAAACGCCTTGGCACGCGTGTCCCACAGCAGAATCTGCCCCGAGTACGCACCGCCAACCACAATGTTGGGGTTAAAGTCCGAAAACGACACCCGTAGCACATCCGACGGCGCGTAGAACACAAACTCGGGCCGCTCGCGCAGATGCGTGTTCCAAATCGCCACCACGCCGTCAGGCTCGTTCGGCGCCATTGGGTTGCGGTTGTACGCCGCCGCAACCAGCTCGGGAAACCGGCTGGACCACGCCAGATCCATCACGGACCGGCCGCGCGACACCCTGTCGTCGTGGAACTCTAGCGCCAGCTTGAGCTGCTCGCCGCCGGCGTCCTCGGCCTCGGTGGCTGCTGCCAGCGTATAGTCCACCATAAAGTCGTACTCCTCATCCAGCGCGCGTTCCATCACCCGCGACCGCTGGTCAATAAACGCCGCAAACTCGCTCGACTCGAGGATGCTTGCGCGCTGCTCGTCCGTCAGCCGTCGGATCTCGTTCTCGCGTGCCTTGGCCTCGGCCTCGCGCCTTGCCCGCTCTTCCTCCTTGGCCGCACGCACAGCCTCGTCCTTTGTGCGGATCTCCTGCACGCGCCGCTCAATCTCCTCTTCGGTCAGCAGATTCTCATCGGGCTCGGCTGCGCTGTCCACGGTCTGCATCTCCTTGTTGTACACAATCCTTTCCTTTGGCGGAAAGTCAAATATGACCATACTGCTTGTTTTGAACTCTGGCAGCACCCGCGGCCCAGCCGCCATGCCACCTACAGTCGGCGCTTCTACCGCCGGCGGTGATGCCGCCATGCCTGGTGTCGCCGCCCTGGGCACCGGGCTCCCCATCTGCGTGCCAATCGACGTTGCCGAAGAGATGCTGCGGTCGCGTCCAATCCCCGATGCTTCGCGAGACAGCCGGGCTGTGCCTGTACCCGCCTGGCTGGAAGGAGAGCGGGCACGGTCGCCAACCAACGAGTTGACCAGGTCGTTGATATCCTGCGTGTCCATCTTGCTGCTGCCCTACCACCATACGCTAGTTCGAATTCAGCGCTTCCAATTCACCGCCAACTCCACTTGCTCAACGAAGGGTCCACTTACTGTTGTTTGCTGCTCACGAGCCTGCACGGCCGCACGCTTGCGTTCTTCGCGCTGGCGCCGAAGCTCGGCCAGCTTGGCCCGCTTTTTTTCCAGCTCCTCTCTGCGGTGGTCCATTAGTTTGTTGCCGAGGCTTCAGAAGCAGATGTAATTGTACCGATTAGAAATGCCAAAAGATTTGCAGAGCAGAACCACGTTATTGTGCTTTCGCCCAGTTGATCAACGCAACATGTCGCGTAAATCGCAGATCAGTCAGTTGCTTAATTACAAGCATACGCAAAATGCTGAACGTGTACGAGCGATATAGCTACGAGGTAGGACAAATTTAGGCACTTTAACGAGTGCTTTTATTTAGAGGTAATTTATAGCAGGAGCTGTCTGCTTATTCGAAGCCTAGCGCACCTTTGTGTGTTCATTTCGAATATCTACAGCATGCGGGTTGCGGTGGTCGGTCGTGACTGTTCAAAATATACAAAAATATACCTTGCTATTCCCGATGTGCCCTGTGTTGTATAACTAAATGTAACCAAATGCCTGTGTTCAACTGTAATTTATTTTGCGGAAGACAGTAAAGAGATACGCGGCTAATGTCATTGGACGCCGTTAGGGAGTAGCTTTCTCTATTATATTTTTCTTCATCTTTATTCAGTTAATACCAAATAATTTTGTTTACAATTAACATTTTTATCATTTCCATCATTTCCATAATGTTTGCCACGATTAAGCGCGCATCGAAGAGCGCTATCCGCGCTGTCAAACTCCGCCGCCGCCGGCACACCCACCAGCAAGGCACACATGAGCTGCCATACACGAAGCTCGAGGCTGTTGCGCTCGAGCTGGCGCAAGAGATTGTGCGGCATGGTATACTGGCCGACGAGCTGGCGCAAGTCAACAGCAAGGACTACGCAGCGCTGCAGCGGCGCGAGGATGCTGCAAGCGTGTATTGATTTGGGTGCAAAATAGTTATATTATTCAAAGCTAAAGAGAAAATCGCTCGCTTCCCCCCTGCGTTCTGCTCTGTTTAAAAACTCCTCTAGCAACGAATTGCGGCTTGCTGTGATGGCTCACCCGCCAGATACATCAGTGGTCAAAGTATATTCTTGGATCAGCGTCTCATCACACAATATCAAAATATCTTTCCTGTGCTCCGCAAATTAGAGGTCACGCCACAATTACGAGTTCAGCGGATTGGCTAAACGCGTTTTGACTTTTCTCGAGTCTACTGTCCACATCACACTGTTACAAGGGAAACGGAAATCGAATCACTTGTCCATGCAGTGCCAAAAAACCCGGGCCCTGTCTACTTGAAGGCGCTGCAACGTCTATACTCGTCCTCTCCCGAGTATCTGCATGGTGTGATAGGGGTACCAGAGCTACAAATTAAATGGCCGGTGCGCCTCGATGGCTCCAAACTATACCAGACGAATCTGAAAGTGTTTATTGTGTATTGGTGCCAGTGCTTTGGGTATGACGAGCTAGATGGCGGTTTGAATTCAAATGGCAATAGCGAGGCCCTGCCCGGAACGTGGTGAAAATCCATGCGCCGACGACGTTGACGCCACACTAATGACATGCTTTCCAAAGCTATAAACCACCGCGCTGCAATAGAACGATGCTATCTACTAAAGGATAAGTGTTCGGAATTAATAGCTGTATTTGACGGCCAGCTACAAATGGCCGCATATTGTCGATTAATAAAAGTAAATAATAATATTGATTGTGAACAGAATATTTCAACCGCGCCTAGTCCTCAGCGCTCATGTAGCTGTTCGGATCATCATCTCCGTCATCGTCGTCGGATTCTAACAGCTCGTCGATTTCGCGCGTAAGCTCCTCAATGTGCTTTTCCCGGCCACGCTTCAGCGGGTTCCGCGTACCTGCATTAGCCGCAATGGGTATTGCCGAGCGAACATTTAGGTTGCTGAGGACGCTAACCTGGCTGTGTTTCCCAGCTGCATCATGCTCAGAGTCGGAAGCGCTGGCGCCTTCATCCTCGCTGACGCTGCCAATGCCGTCATCGCTACTGGCATCAACTGCGTCGCCGTCAAGCGAAGAAATAAACTCAAACACTGGTGCCATTTCGGGCTCCTCAAGCCATGACTCCAGATTCACGTCCTCGACGCTTTCAACCTCGAGGTGTTTAAGAAGCGTGGCCTCGAATCTTGCCAGAGCGTTGCGGGAAATCATGTCGGAAAACACGCCCTGCTGGGCCACGGAGCGGGCAAGAACAAGCATCTGCTGGAGCTGAATGTGCGGCGTGTTTTCGTCGAGCGACAACTTGTTGCCCATCTGGATCAGCACCTTGCGCGTCGCCGGCGACTCGGAGAATATACGCTTCAACGCATCAATGGCAATCTGCGTGTAGCTGCCCATGCGCGCCGACGAGCGAAGAGACGACGAGCCAGTGTTCATGGCAGCAATGGCGTCAAAGATGCGCGGGTCGGACCACGTGACAATCTGTTGCGCAGCCTGGCCGTGTGTAGCACCGCCGGTCTGGGCATCGGTGTTTTGCTGTTTCAGCACGCCCGCCAAGCGGCACACGGAGGACACAGCCACCTGCTGCATGACTGCCTGGTTTTCGGAGGACATGTAGCTGTATGCCGGGAAGAAGTACGTCAGACATTGTCGCAGCGCGTCGTTGCCGCTCGTCGATGGATGGAAATACAGGACCAGCAGCTCTTCCAGCACATCAGCCGGCTCTGGGATGCGGTGCGCATATAGCAGCCTGGCTATGCCCTCGCCAGCCATGGCCTGCACTCGTGCGTCGCTACTTTCCAGTTCTGCATACAGCAGCTCGACGAAATCCTTGGGCTCGCCCAGCGACGCTGCCAAATCGGCAATGCCGTACATGAACGCTATGTCCAGCAGCGCGGCCAGCCCCTTCGCGTGCAGCTCTCCGCCACCCTGCTTGACTGCCTGGACAAACAGCATGACATTGTCGACGGCCAGACCTTTGTCGAGGAGGCAGCATAGCGCCAGACATTCGATGCCGTACTCTTGCAGTACGGTCTCCGAGCTTTGGACTGCCGGAACTACGCATTCAGTCAGCAGGCCGTACATCGATGAGCCCTCGCTCAGCGTGTCAAAAGAGCGCTGCAGAATATACTTGATGATAATCAGGCTCTTGATGCTGACAAGCAGAGCCTCAAGCCGCACATCTTCCGGGCTGGTGTTCGTCACGGCTGGCGCCAGCTCGCGTACGTCTGAAACGACCTCGACCATGATACGAATAAAGTCCTGCTCATTGACCGACAGTTTGCGGATAATGTCGGCAATGGCCTCAATGTTGTTCTCGGGGATCTCTGGGACCAGAATCATCTTGCGCATCAGAGTCAGCATCTCGCGCCGTCCCAGCTCGTCGGGGAAGTCGGACATTTTGGCGATCAGCAGCAGCTGGTGGATCACAAACTCAAAGTCTGGGCGCAGCTCGTCGTCCTGTTCGGTTTCCAGCCTTGCGCCAAACAACTCGAGTAGTCGTGCCAGCTGCATAGCCTCGGGCAGGTGCTTGTCCATATTGTCGGCATCCTTGCGCTCGCAGAAAAACTCCAATGTTGAGCGGATGATGAACGCCATCTCGGGCGTCAGCGCTCCCCACAGCTCCTGGTCAAACTGCAGATTTTCGGGAATCTCGGGATAGGCCGCAAACAGTGCCTGCATCACCTTGCTCGCCGCCGGGCTGTCGACCACGTCCAGCGAAGACGTCAGCTCCAGCAAGTTCTGGTTCGCAAATGTAAGCCAGCTCTCGCCAATCATGCGCACGCACGCGCGCTTGACGTTGGGATCGCGGTCGTTGACACCCGCCGCCAGCAGCCGCTCGCGATCCTCGATACTCAACAAGTGATAGTCAATTGGCGGCATGACTTTAAGGAATAGGCATTTGCGGTTGGTCGCGTCCACATCGCGCGCGCGCTCCAGCACGTATGGTAGTGTTCCGGGGGGTTTCGCAATATTCAGCAGCACTGCGCGCCGCACCTCCGCGCTAGGATCGCTTTGCATGAGCCCCAACAGCGCCTCAGTCACCTCGCCGCCGTCACTGTCTTCGCCGGATTGCAGCTTGGACAGCGCGATTGCTGCGTGTACGCGGATAGCCGCCTCCTTGTCGCGGATCCGCTCGGTAAGCCGCTTGACCAGATCGAAATAAAGCTCCTCGTCAATTTCGCCAAGACTGGTCACCGACATCGCCACAATCTGGCAGCAGCGCATACGAATCTGCTTCTCCTTGGCCTGGAAGCCCTGGAGCAGATACTTTATCAGCAGCTCGGCAAACCGTGACGATGCCGTGTCCATATCCGCGTCTTCGTTCTCGCCGTCCCGATCACCAAAGACGTCGTCTGTGTCGTTGTCGCCGTCCGGCTTGGCCTTGCGCTTTGCGTGTGCGTGCATGTCTTTCTCGTAGCTCACCTGGACGAAGGTTGCCACCAGCTTGACGACCTTTTCTGCGCTGGGCTCGCGCTTCTTTATGCCCAGTATCTTGTTAAGGTTGCGGATAAACTCTTTGTTGAATGCGTCTTCGCCCGTTAGGCTCTCGGTGTCTGCATCATGGCACTGCAACTGCAGTTTGTAAAGCGCCACTGCGTGCTTGCGGTGCCCGGTGCCGCTGCGTTGTGCTGCATCGAAAACACCCGGCACCACCGAGCGCAGCGACGCTATAACGTCAGGGCTGGTGTTTTTCCTCGCTGGCATGTCTCACGTATACAGCGATGAATTCGGGCGGGATTGGTTTCCCCACGGAAAGCAAGGAAATGAAAAATATGTTGGAAGGCAAGGAGGCGGCCAAAACAAACGCCAGAGGGAATTATTGTCAACAAAGGCTCGGCATCGGCTCGCATGGTTGTCGGTGATGCGGCTCGAGTCGCTTCTCTCGACCGTGTACATGAACCAACATGATGCCAGTCTCACTGAGTATTTTCTTCTCACAGGCTATGCCCATTGCGCTTTATGTCTTCAGCCCTGCTCATCCCACTTTTCATTCTCTAACGACCCTTGCCTCGCCACGCATTCCACGCCGTTTTGTCTTTTGCTTTCCATATGGGCTTCTTTCGCAAATCGTCAAAGACGCGGGATAGACATGAACCCATATCCGCTCCGCCCGAGCGGCCTGGCGCTGGTCGCCAGGCTACCGGCAGAGACATGCACACGGCACCACACCACCCACAGAGCGCACCATATAGCAGCTCCAGCAGCACGTTTGCCGCCAGCACAGGCACGGGTTACGGCCAAGCCCATCACTCATTTTCGCCCCAACAAGGCACGCTTGCACGGCCGCCCGGCGGCATGTCAGCCGCAATACACAGTGCATTTAGCCCGCACCGCCATGACGACGACTTTGATGATGCAGCCAGCTATCACTCGATCTCGTCAAACCCGGGCATGTCGCAGTCCGCTGGCGCACGCCCCAGCGGCGGCCCATATACGCCAATGATGACCACCAGATACGCCAATACCTCCAACGAGGGCCACAATACCGCACAGATCGCACAGCCGGACATTGACAGCTACTACAGCGCCCCTCGAGACGAAAACTACTTTCGCTCACCCGATGCTATACCTGATTCCCGACACGGTCAGCTTACTCATAGTCGGTATCCCAGCAGCCAATTCGTTCAGTCGCCTCGTCTAAGCGGCCGTGTGCTTTCACCAGCGTCGATGCATAGTGGTGATCGCAGGTCTGCTATACAAGGGCGTCCGCCAGAAAAGAAGTCCATGTCGGCGCAGGAACAAGGCGAGGATTACTTCCAGAAGGCGGTGAAGTTTCACGAAGAGGGCGACTTGGCCAGCGCGACCGGCTATTTCAAACGCGCGGCTGATAAACAAAATCCCCTGGGCATGCTGTTTTACGGGCTTTCGCTCCGCCATGGCTGGGGGTGCCAACCAAACGAGAATATGGCATTTGTGTTTTTACAAAAGGCTGGCGAGATTGTCGTGCCTCACGTCAAGGATATGGACCCTTCCGTCGCGGGTATGGCGAGAGAGGAGCTGGCAATGGCCATATACGAGCTAGGTCAGAGCTATCGCCACGGATGGGGCGTTTCGCGAAACAAAAAGACCGCCGCCTACTACTTCGAAGTGGCCGCAGATCTAGGCGATGCAGACGCACAAGCTGACCTTGCTGCTTGCTATGAGAAGGGTGACGGAGTCAAACGCGACATGAAGCGAGCTGCGCACTACTACCGTCTAGCACACACGCAGGGGATCGAGCTATTTGGCACTTCGTGGATATTCAAGAAAAAGTACGAATCCGACTAACACCTTCTGTTCTACGTTTCAAGCGATTTGACAGTGTATTTCAACCATGCGTTATTTGTGGCACATGTAAGGCGGGTTAATTCCAATCATTATCTGCACATTTCGTATTGCAAGGCATGTCATACGAATATACACAAACCGTACTCAACTTTACATACCGAATTTTGTCAACCTGATTATTAAGGTTATAATATCGCAGTATAAAGGGCTTGTGTTTGTATATGTCGGCCGTGCTCTTTGCCCCCTCT
>JANBPA010000196.1:0-15406 GCA_027575275.1 Coemansia sp. RSA 2711
CACGCATCGCACCCTGTCGGACTACTTGGGCACCAGCACCTTTTACGCCTACCAGTCTTGATCCACAACCTGTCGCAGGTGCCAGTGTTTGGCAATCGTAGTTTTGTACAACATTTTATTGAATAAGCTATCTTACAGGCTTACTGCAATGACAATTCATGATCCTAGACTCGACGGATGCCATATCCATATCGTTGACCATGCCACGCCTGCTTTGTGTGGATATATCTATTATATCCAACAATTCATGTCCAGTTGTATTTGCACTAATCCTCAGAAATATTCGACTGAGCACCAGTTGGCCCCTATTTATTTGATTGTGACCCGCTGGTGTCACAGACGGATTTTTAGTCGTCGTCTTGGAATCCTCGCCTGGTGAATCCAGACGATCTTGATCGTAGGCATAAGAAAATAAATTCGTTGATCGCAATCTGTGTTTTCAAACTTCTCAGCGCGTGATTTTCTCCCAGTAGGCACTCTTTTGCTTCTCCAAATTGAAATTTACCTTTTTATAAACAACTTGACTTTTGAAACCACCCAGCATGTCTGGTCCGCCGCCGCCGCCGCCGACTGGGCGGCCGAACTATATGCGGCCGCAAATGCGCAGCCAGATGCAGGGTATGGGCTACAACCAAATGGGTCGCCCGCACATGCCAATGAACAATGGGCAAATGAACATGCGTGGAGCCAACATGCACCAGCAGGGCCGACCGATGCCTCCACCGCCACCGCCACATCAACAGAACCAGCAGCGTCCGTACGGGATGTCAATGTACCAGCGGCCGCCGAATCGCCCCATGTATGGCGGTCGCCCGGACATGATGCAGCAGCAGCAGCAGCATCCTTTCTACCAGCACCAGTATAATAACCCAGGCGCACAGCAGGATGGCAACGCGCAGGCGCCAAAGGGCCAGTTGCAGCGCACGACGATAGATTACTATGGCTCGACGCTGCGTGGACTCGAGATGCAAAATTCGGGAGCTCAGACAACAGTGAAAGGGCTACCGGTGGATCCCAGCTATACTGTGGACGTGCCACCGCCGGTGTTTATGGCCGACGAGCCCGAGGCCGCGATAGCAACCAGGTTTGTGCAGCAGGCTATTAACAAGATCAAATCGCCTATCAATGTCGCCAGATGGACGCCGGAGGGCCGGCGGCTAATAACCGGGTCGTCTCGCGGCGAGCTGACGCTGTGGAACGGACTCAGCTTCAACTTTGAGACGATTATGACGGTAAGTTTACTAACCCCGCTCCATGCAAATATGTTCAGTGCGCGCTCTTTGCATTGCGCTAAGAGTGCAGCCCCAAATACGTGCGTTGTACATTTTCAGCTTCTCTCTGAATTTGGAATATATATTCTGGACACCCTTATTTAGGCACACGATACGCCGATACATACAATGGAATGGAGCCACGACGGCCAGTGGATCATCACCGGCGATCACGAGGGAGTTATAAAGTACTGGCAACCGAATCTCAGCAACCTCAAGGCATTCCAGGGCCACAAGTATCCAGTCCGCGACATTAGCTTCTGCCCAACAGATCTAAAGTTTGTTAGTGCGTCAGACGATCAACAGCTAAAGATCTGGGACTTCCGGATGAGCAAAGAAGAGCGGCAGCTAAGCGGGCATAAATGGGACGTGCGCACCGTTGACTGGCATCCGCGACTAGGCATGATTGCGTCGGGCAGCAAGGACAACATGATCCGGGTATGGGATCCGCGGACGGCCAAATGCCTGGCGACTGTCGGACAGCACAATAATACGGTTACTCAGCTTCAATGGAATCGCAATGGTCGGTGGCTGCTGAGCGGCGGCCGCGACCGGTGCATCAAGATGTTTGACGTACGCAAGTTGAACGAAGAGATGACGACGTTTGTGACGCAGCGTGAGGTCCACTCGGTAGCCTGGCATCCGGTTCACGAAACCATGTTTGCTACCGGTGGCAGCATGTGCGATACAAAGGAGATGATGAGCGAAGGGAGCATTGAATTTTGGATGACCAACGATACGAGGCCAAAGGCGTGTGTGGAAGGTGCGCATGCGTCGCAGATCTGGTCGCTAGACTGGCACCCGATGGGCCACATCTTGGCATCGGGCAGCAACGACAAGACAACCCGGTTTTGGTGTCGCCCGCGGCCCGGCGAGCATATGCCCACCGAATTGGGTGGTGTGGATACCGACGACCGCATATTCAGCGGTACAATCAACAACAAGGCTGCCTCTCGGACCGCCAGCTTTGAAGACTCGATTTCCCAAATCGGGAAGGCGTCAGAGAAAGAAACTCGGCTGCCAACATCGCCTGGTGTCATAGTGATGTCGCCGACGTCAGATGGCCCGCCGAAACCGCCGGCCAACCTCCCCGGCCTGCAATCGGCAGACATTGGCCGCATGCTGGCCAAAATCAAGCAGGGCGGTGTGCCTGGGCTTTCCGGGCTGCCAAAGACTTCAGGGCTTCCTGGCCTTCCGGGGCTGAGCTCAGCACAGCGGCCTCCACTGCCGCCGACAATTCAGCAAACTGGGGTAGCGCGCAACGAGCCTAAAGCCAGGCAGGCTTCGCGGTTTAATCCGATGAAACGTCATCCCCCAACGCCGCCAGATTCTCGCTAGGACAGGCTGCTCTTTCACTCTAAACAACGTATGGCATGGCGACTCTTTGGTCGTTGACAACTTCACTCAGATTTAACTAAATACCAAGTGCAAACCTGGCTTGAATAGAAAGGATCGTGAAAAAAAGTAATTGTGTCAAAGACTTCTTTGGTAGCAATAAAGGCTGCTATTTCCGCGTTTTAGACGGTAGCCAACTCTTTTGTCTCTGTATTAATAAAAATTGCCAGTTAAAAACTATTCCGTCGCTTCGAGATACCAACTGTATTTCTATTAAACCGTAAGCCATAGTAGCCGGCAAAACAGACGACATGTCGCTAAACAGGCCACCTCAAGGGAGCCAACCGCACCGTCAAGGATTTCGGCCGCGGCCACCACAGTTTTCACGAAACATGAATCCGCCAGGCATGCAGAACATGTATATGCAGCAGCAATACCGGCCGTACAGAGCGCCTATGAATGCCCGGCCGCAAAACAGGCCACCGTATAACAGACAAACAGCGCAGCAACAGCAACAGCCTGGCCAGCAGCAGCTGCAACTATACTCGCGGATCCCCAATGGACAGCAGGCTATTGACTCTTCGAAGAGCCAGTTACAGCGCACAACTAGTGACTACTACGGCTCGGTTTTGCGCGGTCTAGAAATGCAAAGCTCCGGAGCCACAGTATCCGCCAAGGGGCTGCCAGTAGACCCTAGCTACATGGTGGATGTACCGTCGCCAATGTTTGTTTCCGAAGAGCCAGAGACCTCAATTACCACTCGCCTAGTATATAAAGCAGACAATATGAAAAGGCCACCAATAAATGTGGCCAAATGGTCGCCTGAAGGTAAAAGACTACTTACCGGTTCGTCTGGAGGCGAAATAGCGTCGTGGACAGGGCTGAACTTTAAATTTGAAACTGCGTTGTCGGTAAGTACACGGATTACAGCACAGCCGGTAAGCGCTACCTTTTGTCGCTGCTCAAGCGTTCTAAATTTTAAATGTATTTTAGGCACACGACACAGCTATCCATGCCATGGAGTTTAGCCATGACGGACAGTGGATTGTTTCCGGAGACCATGAAGGGGTCATAAAATACTGGCAGCCAAACTTTAGCAACCTCAAGGCGTTTCGCGGCCACAAAGAACCCATTCGCGCTATAAGGTAAAAAAAACCACCTGCTGTCTTCCAAGCTAATGTGGATTATACGCAGAAAACTTTAACTAAATTCCATTACACACTTGCGTTTGGTTCGTATAGCTTCAGCTCGACAGATCTGAAATTCGTCAGCGCATCCGATGACCAGCAACTGAAGATCTGGGACTTTCGCCAGTGCAAAGAAGAACGGCAGCTAAGCGGGCATAACTGGGACGTGCGCACAGTTGACTGGCATCCGCGACTAGGCATGATTGCGTCGGGCAGCAAGGATAATATGATTCGGCTGTGGGACCCGCGAACGGCCAAAACCCTAGCTACACTTAGACAACACAACAACTCAGTGGCACAAGTCCAATGGAATTGCAATGGTCGGTGGCTGCTAAGCGGCGGCCGCGACCGGTGCATAAAGATGTTTGACGTGCGCAAGCTGAGTGAAGAAATGATGACGTTTGTGACGCAGCGCGAAGTCCACTCGGTCGCCTGGCATCCAGTCCACGAAACCATGTTTGCGTCGGGTGGAAGCTTGCGCAGCTCCAATGAGCCGATAAGCGAAGGACGCATCGAGTTTTGGACCACGGACAACTCCAGGCCAAGAGCATATGTGGAAGATGCAAATATGTCGCAGATCTGGTCGCTAGACTGGCATCCGATGGGTCACATATTGGCCTCGAGCAGCAATAGCAAGACAATACGGCTCTGGTGCCGGCCACGGCCCGGCGAGCACTTGCCCACCGAGTTGGGTGGCGCCGAGGTTGATGGACGCATATTTGGTGACACGATTAACTCTGAAGCAGCGGCTCAAACAGCCAGCTACAATGGCCCACCTGTGCCAAGAAAGGGCGTTGTGGAGAAAAGTAGACAGCCGCCTCCATCTCCTGGTACTAGTGTGGTGTCACCATATGCTGAGAGACTGCCAAGGTCGCCAGCAAGACTTCCAGGGCTCCAGCCGGTAGATCGTGGCCAGATGTCAGCTAAGGCTAAGCACAGCGGTACTTCAAGACTGCCCGGGCTGTCCGGCTCTGTAAGACCGCCCGGATCAGGCGCCCGACAATTGCGGCCTCCACCGCCACCGCCTCCGTCAAATCGGCAGACTGGACCTGCTCGCAATGAATCCAGAGCTAGACGGCCATCCCGGTTCAACCCAATGCAACGCGGGATCCCGCCACCACCGCCACCACCGCCAGCGTCATCCAGGCCGCACCATGCTTAGTACAATTTTTAAATCAATAGCAATTTATGAAATATTTACTTATACCCACGGCGCCCAGCCAGCAAACATACGCGCCAGTCTAGGTGTAGCCGTCGCTGCCTCCCACAACGCCCTGGTTTGTAGCTGCACTTGTTCGGTTTGACTGCCAACCAGCGAGCCACTAAAACTCAGCCGTGCGCGCATTCTGTCTACCGCGCCGCGCGCCAGGCGCCATCCAGACGGCGTTTCAGTCAGCGACTGCTCTCTCAACATGCCATCGTGCGACCAGAATGCTTGGGGCGGACACAGGCCAGTTGCTTGAATGTATTCTTCGGCGCTGGCGGATTCGAGATTCGCCAGCAACCCCGCGTCAGCACATAGGCACTGCGGCAGTGGCAGCTGCGCTGTTGGCGTTCTAATCCGCTGCTGCTTATCCTGCAGCCTTTGCTCCTCAATCCAGCACCATTCCATAAACGGGCTGAACAAGCATCTCGCTGTGATCGCACCAACCAATGCACAGCGGTCCATCCGCGCAAGCTGTAGCAATGCGGCAAACGAGTTGGCAAATCCGCGGCTCATCGCAACCGGGGTGTTCGCAAGCTGGTCCGGGTGCGGCGAGCCACAGAGATAGGCAAGTATCGGCGTCATTCGGAACGGCACCTGTTCAGGAATCTGCGACACCCCACCAAAGTCATAGCACACATTAAAGTCAATATGTACCAGCTGCGCTGTGTTCAGGTCGACCAGCAGATTGTCCAAATGGCGGTCGCCCAGTCCAACCACATAACCAGCCGCCGACGCCGTCCCGATCGAACTCACCAGTCGCCGGGTACTGATAAGTAGGTGCGCCGAGCTTGGCGCTGCACGCATCAGTTGTCTGTGCAGCAGACTAGGTAAAGCTGTTGCGCGAAGCGAGGCGAAAACCTGCTCGGCGACGACCTGCGGCCATTTTTCAAACGGCAGGGTTGACGGTAGCCCCGAAGCAGCCAGAATTCGCTGCCCGTGGTCAGCAAATAACTGTCGCAGCCCCGGTGGTGCTGCATGATTACTGACTGGTACTCCTGCATCGCCCATACTGCGTTTATGAGCTACACTTGCCGCTGATTCCGACGTGTGTTGCGCCGAATGCTGCGAGTACATCGCAAACAGCGACAATGCGCTGTCAACTACCTGGATCATGCCGCCATGCGCCCCCGTTGGAACTACATTATACACGGCCAGCGTGGATCCGGCTGGCGGTTGACTCAATTCCGCTGCGCCACGCTGCGAGCGACTGCCCATGACCCGATTGAGCCGGAAAAATGTCTGCATCACGCTTTCGTCAATGCGCAAGTCCTCGTTGCCTTTGAATATATACTGCTCCTTGACCGCGGCACCTTCGCTGGTGTGGAAGTGCAGCGTCAAGTGCTTGGGCCGTGTTTTAGAGCCAATCGCGCGCACCGTGCTTCCGGTCCCATCAAAATATAGCGGTCTGGCGGGATGTGCCAGCATTGGTATCGGAATAGCGCCCGAGAGCTGAGTGATCTGCGGGCAGACCTCCGCCAGAGACAGCAATGCCGGCGTGTTAAGTAGCTTGAGAATATCCGCCCACGCGCTATCCAGTCGCCGACGCAGCTTCTGAGCGTCCATAGCTTTAAAGCTACTCGAATAGCGCAACCGATCAAGCAGACGCCGAATACGAGGCGCGGCATCGATAAGGCCCTGCTCGGCTGGTGTTGGCAGCAACCCTGGATGAGGATACTCGTCGAGCGCTTGGTACACTGGCTGCAAGGATTCGTCGATTGCCGACGGATCTACAAGCTGGCCAAGCTGTATAGCAACAACTGCCTTTGTATGAGCACTCTTGGCTTTGGCCCATGCCAGCCGCACCCGCTCTAGCGGCAGCACTGCAATACGACCGACGCAGGCCAAAAACGCACGAATGCTGGCTATCTGCTCCGGATCAAATAACTGCAACAGTCGCGCTACTCGCCTCCCGCTACCTGACGATGCTGGCACTGAGTCGCTGGCCACCACGGCATAAAGCACCACTGTATCTGGCGCGCTTTGCGCAAGTAGCTCCAGAATTCTGAGCGCAGACTCGCTAGCCAAACACCCGCTGCTGTGTTGTACTGCGTGTGCCTGAAAGGACAGCAGCGCAACCAGCTGAGGAATATAGACAGCCAGCTGCTCGACTGCCAACGCACTCAACCGATCTACCGCTAGCTGCGGCGCATGCAATGGCGAGGATGATATATGGGCAATCAGCTGCGAGGCCACGTCAAATGTGCCTGAGGCGGTGAACCGAATCGCGCCGGTGCTCTCGCACAGCACCTGCGAATAAAGCCCATCTGTATAGGTACTCGGGTCAGCCTGGTTTGCAGCGAAATACAACAACGCCTCTTTGGCCTTGGTGCACCGTTCACCGGCCTGCAACCGCAGACGCTCGCCAATACGTGCAGTGACCGCGAAATTCGCCGGCAGCGCAAAGCAAATATCTGTCCAGGCGGCCGCGGTAGTATCAAGCGACAGCTGCCCTTCGACTAGCGTAACATCGACAGCACCAGTATCGTAGGTGACAGTGATCGCGGCAGCCGCGCACAGTGCCCGCCAGTGCTGCATATCTACCTGGTCAAGCTGATCAAAAGTGACGCTTTGCAGCGCCGATAGTGCAGCCTCGGCTCGCACAAACCCACGCGTCAGGCACAGCTCTATGCCTAGCAGACGCTGCAAATCGAACATTTCCGGCAATGACACACAGTCGCTCGCGGCACTTTGTTGCCGAGTAATCTGGATAGTCGGTGGTGTCCGAGCCACGATGCCATGCGCGACAAATACAGGCCTGGGTTCTACAAACAGATCCGCAAGCACAAGGTCGCTTGGCCGCCGAACCAAAACCACTCGTGGTTGCATCGGCTTGCCATCCTCAATCGTGTTGAACAGCGAGCGCTCAAACCGCAGTTCCTCAAGGCTTGCTGCCATAGGAGACAATGTGCTGCCGTCAAACAGACGCAGTCGACTCTCGGCCTTTTTGCCGTCTGTATCTGTTAACGACAAGGCAGCCAACTCCCCAATTGCAGCAGTCGCATCCCGCCGAATCATTGCATCAACTGCATCGCCCGCATCACCATCCAGCATATGGGCTACTACCGGCCACGCAGCTGTGCTGCACAGCCCATCCGTGACTGCGCCGGCGCTACTGCCGCTTGCTGCCGACATCGCCACCTGGCAGACGTAGACCGCCACTCCAATGTTACTACACGCTGTGGCCGCACGCAGGAGCAGTAGTCGTACGTCGGCATTCTCGCGCAGTAGCTCTGCCATCGTATCGCCACCGTCGGCGGTGCACAGATGGAAAAGCAGTTCGAGGACCCAGAACAGCCCGCCAGCGTCGGCCAAAGTGAATTCCAGTTTTGAGCGTGCCCTGACAGTGTCGACCAGGCGACTAATTAATTTCTGGCAATTGTTCCGCGCATCGTCGTCAGCGCTAATCCGGTGTGCCGCGCTAGCAATAACTATGGCGCTGGCATTTTGCACATTAGCTGCTGCCAATTTACCAAGACCGGCTGCCCGATACAGTGCACCAATCGTGTCCACCGCGCTGTCGCTCAATCCACATCCATCGGTTTTGTCGCTTTCTAGGATAGCAGCAACCACAGACGTTGCATCGGCCGCGGTCAGCATGCCCGCGCAGCGGCTTACTGCTTGAGAATCCATAGCAGCCATGCCCTTGCTGTTGCAGAGACCCTGTCGCAGTGCCATATACGGCTCGACTGGATATTGCGGCAGCTGGATCGTGATACTGGCCGATATCTCCTGCCACAGCTTCCGAACATGTGGATCCCAGTCGCCAGCTAACGACCTGGCACCAACAGCTATGGCCGGAGGAGCAGCTACGCCCGTGCCGTATATCGCCAGCACCATCTGGCCCACATTGCGCTTGAGTGCGGCACTGGCAGAACCGCACACGCCAACCAGCCGTTCAACCACCTCGTCCATGCTGTGGCCTATTTTGCTCCGTAGCATTTGAACCAGCGCTACGACTGCCATCTGTGTCGCTGGTGCTAAATTGTGCAGCCGATCGACTGCAAGCTGTGCTATATCGGCAGCGGCTGCCTGGCCACTGCACGATAGCCTGTTTTGCGCCACCGTCAACCCGCCAAAGTTCACAATAGCCTGCCAAAGTCCCTGGCCCCCTGCCAGCCCATTGTCAAAGTAGGCGAGAATCGCCGCTGCACTGCAGACGCTGTCCAGCGCCATATCTGGATCAAGCAAGCTGTTGGCCAGGGCAACATCCAGCAGATGAAGCAACAAATGGCATGTCTCGTGGCCACACAGAACCGCGTTCCTTTGCGTCCGGTTGCTGCGCTCCTTGGCGTTGCCTATAAACGGCATCGCTCGCGCTGCCGCAAGCGACAGGCGCACATCCCTTGATCGACTGCTTATACATTCGTTGCAGCAGCGGACCATGGCTGCTGGCAGCTCGTGTGCCCAGAATACGGCTAGAGGTACAGGCTGATCTTCTAGCCGACAATCATCCGCTAACGCCGGTACCAAACGGGCTGCAATGGCCATCAGGTCGCGCAAAAACGCCGACGACCGCTGCCGTTGTTCTCGTTTGAGAGTGCTCGAGCACGACTGCGTCCACACAGGCTGGTCATTTCCAAATAGCTGGTAGACTGGCGATGCATCGGAGGTTGCTGATTCGAGCTTGGCTAAATTGTGAACACAGCTAGAGTCGCACTTCTTCATCAAAAGCTAGCTAAAATAGCGAATGAAGAAGGCATATACGATTCGAAATTGAAAGCAAATAAAAAAAATACCAACTAAAAAAGGAAGGAATGGATCGGATATCGGAGATGCCCACTTCTTGTCTAGTTTGCAAGGAGTCATCGCCTAATGGGGACGGATTTTCTAAGCGAAATGTTTTGTAACGTAAACCGAGAAAGAGAGGAGAAGAAAATAATTTTAAGGCAGGGGCACCAGCGTGTTGAGCAGGCACGGCACCTGGTTCCGGAGTATCGAGATAACCTCGTCCACAGCGGGCTTGGCGTCCAGACCGCCCAGACCAAGGCCGTCGACCAGCTTGTCGACGGTGCTGAGGAGCTGCGTGATTGTGTCGCTGTTCAGGATGTCGCCCAGGCCCAGCACAATGTTCTTGACTAGCTTCTTGACCTCGTTGCCGGTGTCGGCCAGACCCAGCTTCTTCAGCAACGGCGTCAGCGCCGCCACCTGGTCAGCAGTCAGACCGCACACGCCGCTGCCGGAGCCCGCATCCGAGCCCGATCCAGAGCCGCTATTGCCGCCATTCCCGCCGCTGCCGTTGTTTCCACTGCCGCTGTTATTGTTGCCATCGCCGGCACCGTTTCCACCGCTGCCGTTGCCGTTGCCATTACCGTTGCCGCCATTACCGTTGCCGCCATTGCCGTTGCCGCCATTGCCGTTGCCATTGCCATTGCCGCCATTACCGTTGCCATTACCGCCATTGCCGTTGTTTCCGCTGCCGTTGCCGTTTCCAGGAGCGCCTGGAATTCCACCGCCGCCGGGGCCGCCGGGGATGCCCGATCCCGGGCCGCCAGGGAAGCCGGCGCCCGGGCCGCCAGGCACCGCAGGCGGCGGGGGGACAGGGTGAGGAGGAAGAGGAGCCGGCGGGCGCGGTGCAATCAGCGGCGGTGGGCGCGAGATGGGTGGGTACGGCACCGCAGCACCATAGGGAGGCGGAGGAGCAGGCACTGCAGGCCACGGAGTACCATACGGCGCCGCATGCGTGGTCAGGACCAACGCCAGTGTGGAGATCGCTACGGTCAGCTTCATTGTTTTTTTACAACCGGAGAAGACAGAAATATGAGAGGCAACTTGTCGCAATTAAAAAGAGGGGAAATAAACGAGGAAGATGGAATGTGGGCCTGTTTTTGGGTTTTAAGGTAAAGGTGCGGATGTCGGAAGGGGAACAAAATAATAATTTTGAAATCTTGCCAAGGCTATGTCTCCTATTGCCGGGTTTTAAGTACGCCACCAGGCTTTGGACAAGACCGTTTGGTGCCAAAGGTTTTTTTATGATATCAAGCTGAGGATTGCTTTTCGGTCTTGCTAGTAACTAGATTTTAAAAGTAGCTGCTAAAACTGCTTTTTCGGCATAAAAGTAGCTCGAACATCGAAATGGAGGACGATTTTCCATTACTCATAAAATATACGTCAAACAGTAACGTATTTTTATTCAACGGTCCAATGTTGACGGGGGAAAAACATACGCAATTAATGCTCAGCTAATGAAATCGCTTTCTACAGCGAGTATTGCTGTGGCTTGGGCGCCGTGGTTCAGAATAACTACACGCTAAAAACAGCAGCAGTAACCTTTTGTTTTTGAGGGAGTTGCTTGTTAGTAGCAAAAAAAATCCAAGCAAGAAACAGATAAACATTGACTGTATAATATACACGGGGAAAAAACTGCAAATAAACAAGCCTGAGCAGGGGGATTCTAGGGGAAATGCCTGCAAACTGCAAGTCTGGCCACTGTAACTTGCTTAGCCAGCATTGGCCGATTAATATAAATTTTGACGGGCGGACAAGCGTGCGCGGCACACATAAACAAACGACGACGTTTGTTGAATCCGACGCGTCGGCCAGCCAGGCCTCCCCAGTTCGTACGGCTTGGGAAGGGGTCGCTTATACGCGCCCAAATCATCAGCGCACGATCAACGATAATCACGCGCGATTTGATTTTCAGAACACGTCAGCGCCATCTGCGTGCCTACTGTGCCTTGACGACCGTGCTCTTTCAGCGCCCTTCGCTTTTAGCTTTTTTTATTTTGTACTTGGGCGAGCTCCGCATCCTTATATTCAATCCGACACTTATTATACGGCATTCGCAGAGCACAGGGGGAGAAAAAAATGGATTTGGACTATACCACCAATGAGCCAAAGATGGAGAAGGATTACTCCGAATCGGTCAAGGCGCTGCTGCCTGAGGTCGAGCAGCTGGCCAATTCGGGGCAGCTGCGGGCGGCACTAGACAAGCTGCACGCGCTGGAGAAGAAGACACGCGCGGCGGCAGACCTGTGGTCGACAACGCAGCTGCTGGAGCGCATGGTGGAAGTGTGCGGGACTGCCAGCGAGTGGGTGATGCTGGAGCAGGAGGTGGCGGCAATGAGCAAGAAGCACGGGCAGCTGAAGCAGGCGATAGCCAAGATGGTGCAGAAGGCGATGACGTTTGTGGACAATGTGGCGGACGAGCAGCCGCGGATCGAGCTGATCGAGGCGCTGCGGACGGTGACCGAGGGCAAGATCCACGTGGAGGTGGAGCGCGCACGGCTGACGCGCATGCGCGTGGAGATATACGAAAAGCACGGGCAAGTGACTGAGGCCTGCGACACGCTGCAGGAGATCCAGGTGGAGACGTACGGGTCGATGGACCGGCGCGAGAAGACTGACTTTATTCTGGAGCAGATGCGGCTGTGCCTGGCCAAGCGCGACTTTATCCGGATGGCGATCATCAGCCACAAGATCAACCCAAAGTACTTTCAGCGCGAGGGCACCGAGGACCTGAAGCTGCGGTTCTACGAGCTGATGATCCAGTACGACCTGCACGAGGAGAACTTCCTGGAGGTATGCCGGCACTACAACCAGGTGTACACCACGCCGTGCATCAAGGAGGACGCGGCCAGGTGGCCGGCGGTGCTGCAGAACATCATCCTGTACCTGGTGCTGTCGCCGTTCGACAACGCGCAATCGGACATGCTGCACCGGTTCAAGCAGGATCACAACCTGGAAAAGCTTGAGCTGTGCGCGCAGCTGGTCAAGAGCTTCACCACGGTGGAGCTGACGCGCTGGCCGGCGGTCGAGAGCATCTACGGGCCGGAGTTCCGCAGCACCGACGTGTTCTCGGCGCAGACCGACGACGGCAACAAGCGGTGGATGGCGCTGCGCGACCGCGTCATCGAGCACAACGTGCGGGTGATTGCCGCATACTACACGCGCGCGACGATCCCGCGGCTGACCGAGCTGCTGGACCTGGGCGCCGATGACGTCGAGGCCTTTCTGTCAAAGGCCGTGGTGTCGGGCACCATTTACGCGCGCGTCGACCGGCCAGCCGGCGTGGTGAGCTTTGCCAAGCCGCGCGAGGGCGAGGAGCAGCTGAACGCCTGGGCCAGTGACGTGAGCAAGCTGCTGGGCCTGGTCGAAAAGACCACGCACTTGATCGCCAAGGAGGAGATTGTGAACAAGATTGCTCGCGCCATCTAGATTAGCACGTCTTTGAATTCGTCATCCTTTTTTTTACTTGCCCGAATTGTCCCGCATTCTCTTCTGTTGATCCGGATCCTCCGGAACCAGCGTCCGTGCTGTTCGCAAAGGACCCCCTTGCGCACTGCGCCAAGACCTGTGGATTCTCGTAAGCGCCCACGCTGAGTGCTGCTGATTGGCCACAGATCGGGCTGAAGTGTTGGACACGCGTGCATGGCCGATCAAACTCAGAGTTCTTGTGCCCCTTTTTCCCCGTCTCCACTGCACGCTGATGAATTTTTTTCAAACGGAAACGCTTGGATTCTTTCTTTTTTTTGATAAGCGGGATCAAGCAGGAAAAGGGACTGAAAGAGAATTGAAAAGAAGAAAGAAAAATAGTCAACAACAGTGTTTTGACAGGAGACGAAAGGACGGGTTTAGTTAGCGTACAGCTTGTGGAAAAAAATTTTCACGTTCACGATACTATACGGAGAATATCCACTCTTTTCTCGGCTGGAAATATATCGCTCTTCTTTCTCTCCACTCACTTTTCAATGGTTATTCTCCAAAAAAAACACGCCACTTTATTTTCTCATCTTTATCGAACCCAAGGCGTCAAAGTCTTTTTCCCCTCCTTGTCCATTACGTAAGAGCGTGAGGCTCCCGTTATTTTCGGATAGCTCAAAAAGGTGGAGACGACAACCGTCACGAGCCCCCGATGTCCGAGAGCAGTAATGGCGACGGGCCACCACGCCGGTTACTCGCAAACGGCCGGGGCGTTGAGGCAGAGGGCGGGGTGGATCCGCGGCAGCTGGTGTCGCTCACGCCTACGTCGTCGGTAGCCGTGATGGGGCTAACGGCCATGCGCTACGGCCAGCCCGAGCAGGACCTATCCAGCATTGCATACGCCTCGCAGGGAAGCAGCCCCGGCGCCGCGCAGCAGCCGGCCGGGCGCATGCTACAGCTGTCATCGCAGTCCACGGCACATAGCGATCTGCTGAGTGCGTCAGCGGTGACCGCCGTGCTATCGCAGCAACAGCAGCAGCAGCAACAAGGGTTTCTGGCCAATGCACTTTCGACACTACCGATCGGTCGGTACTTGAGCTCGCTAGAGATGTACCAGCGACGAGGCAGCGGGTATCAGTTTGCGATGGGCCCCACGCAGGCTGCAAATGGCGTCGGGGACTCGGCGGCATTTGCAGCCGCCGCCGCATATGCATCGGTCAATGCGTCGTCAGCGCTGAACGCAGTTGACTGGGCAGCGCCATCACAGGCAGCACTAATGCTGGGCGCGCCGGTTGCCACGACGTCGACAACACCGGCGCTGTTTGTCAGCAGCAGCAGCAACATCCCAGGTAAGTCGCGAAAAAAAAGGTCTATCTGAAGAAGAAAAAAAGCATGCTCCAAGCGTCTGGGCCCAATTGTGCCGAAAATCACGCCTTGGCCTATTGTCTCGGCAGGTGCGTTTCTACCAAAGGAGAGCCCAAGCCCTGGACTGTTCGATGTTTGTTGCATTGACACAGACGAGGATAAACATTAAACACTCTGCGAAGCCCATACCCCCCTGCCCATTTATGCTTGTTCATTCCCTTCCACTGGGTCCCAAGGAGAAAAAGAGCAGTGTTTATCGAGACCCATCCTGCGATTTTCTCGCCATCAGGCGGACTCGCAAAAAAAAAAGTGGTGTGATGCTGAAACAAACGGGTGAGATTGTGGAATAAACTCGATTTCTGAAAGAGGCTTGATCATTTTTGGGTCTTCTTCTTTATAACGTGGTTTTTTTCCTTCTTCAGACGGGGGGTTTTTCGAGAGAAGAAAAGTATGTCGCGAAGCGCCCTTGTCCTTCTTTGCTTTAGATTTTGACCATTCCCTGTGCCTGGCGTACATTGAACGCTAGGGACAACGAAGCGAGGCAAAAAAACCTTCTCCATTGCCCTCTTTCACCTTAAACTCTTTTGCCCAAGCTTCTGTTTTTTATTGGCTTGTGTATTTCTACCGCTCCTTTTGCTGGGCAAAATATTCACCGTATGCCGCTTCCCGTGTCGTTCTTGCTGATAGGACATGCGCGGAGCGCCCCGAATCCAGGTGCCATGCCAGTCGACTTACCACAACAACCGCAGCCGCAGCCACAGCCACAGCAGACCAACATACATGCAACATCGCCATTGCGCACGGCCATTCAGCCCGGGCACGACAGCAAGGGCCCGGCGAGCAGCGACGGGCAGCGAGGGCGGGGCCGCGGGCGGGGGCGTGCGCGGGGCCGCGGGCGGGGC
>JANBPA010000197.1:3775-23156 GCA_027575275.1 Coemansia sp. RSA 2711
GGCTACCGGATTTCTGTTTATTGCGCATTCGCAAGCACCGGCGATGCCACGCTCGGTGCGCACAGCCGGGGGGTCGTCGTGGGAGGCCGTGTCTATTGTGAAGGGAGTGCGAATTGCACTTGACGCGGGCGACTACCTTGAGCAGCTGCACACGAAAAACTGTGGCGAAGATGGCACAGTGGTTGAGGTTGGCGAGGTCGACAACCGGGATATTCAGGCAGTTGGCATAGTATACCGGCCTGCTCAGACGCCAGCGGTGTTTGCGGCTGGAAGCGCTTATATTGTGTGTGGCCAGAGCACGCCGAATTATCGGAAGCCCGGAGCCAGCTTGGATATCGCGTTGTACGAGCTGGGAGCGCTTGACCATGTGCATCCGGTGCGGTTAAACCTCGCTGACTCCGAACCTTTTCCTGCCGCGCAGCTCGATACTGGGCTGACGGAAGTTACTCAATGTATACCGGAAGTGCGGATAAGCGTAGTTTCGGATAATGCCCAAAGGCAGCTGTGGCCATCACCTGTCTACTCAATTTCCGACCTGTTTGCCAGCCATTCCGCTGGCGGACATGTTGCAGACTCGTGCGATAGCTCCAAGCCTCGGTGTGTACTAGATAAGATTGTCTCGGTCTGGGGAATAATTGCGCAGCGCGAGGTCAAGAAGGCGGTGTCGTTCGTGCCAGGCAAAAGAGGTGATGACACAAGGGTCGACCCGGCATCGGTTATCGGGCAGCTGGAGAGCCATATTACGTTGCAGGATGCTAACGACAGCACGATGACGGCGGTAGTGTACATAAAGCTAAGCAGCTACTCGCATCCGCTAGGATTGGTCCCTGGAGCAAGGATTGTCTGCCGAGATGTGGTATTCAACGTGTCCAAGAGCAGTGGCAATCCGTATCTGACAGGCACGCCGGTCACATCAATAGATGCGGTCGCTGCCGAAGCGATACCGGCTGATCCCGGGGACACGGCTACCGAGATGGCGCAGGAAGGTGACCAGCCGATTGGCATGTGCATCGGCGCACTCTATGCGGTGCAGCAGACATGCCAAGTGGAGCTGGGCTGCTACATAAAGTCGGTCGAGAGCCTCAAGCTGTCGATGGTCTGTATATCTTGCAAGCAGACGGTGCGCAGAATGGGCTGTGGCTGCGCCAGAAAACAGCACTATCTGGTGCCTGCTGACCGAGGCGTGAAGCGCGCGGCGACGGCCGTTGCTGAAGCCGAACTGCTCTGTTTGGTTTCGGATGGCAGCGGCATTGCGTGGATGGCGGCTTCGGGCGACGTTGCACTGGCCAACGCGCTTGCCCTGGCACGCGAGGAGTTGGCTGAGCTGTATGACGGAGCTGCACAGTCGTGGAACGGGCTGCTGACATGGAAAGCGCAACAGCACAAGGACCAAGCACCACCGCCAAATTGGCATGCAGCTGTGGATCGAGCTGCGGCCACCGCTGTCAATGCTTCGGTGCTGGTCGAGGGCACCGTTGTCCAGCGCGGGCCGCTGCCTGTCAAACGGCAGCCGCTGCGGCTGGACGGCCACGACTACGCAATGGACAAGCTGCTGGCGCCGCGTATTGCGGCTGTGCGTGTGACGCGCCCAACGGCCGCCGAGCTAAGCTGGCATATGCTGGGCCGGCTTGGCGTGTAAAGCCGATCAGACTTTTTCTGCTCTGCAAATAATTTTTTATTTTAGCCTTCTTCAATTGAGACGGTACCAATGGGGGGCGGCAAAATCTTCCAGCCGAGCAACAAGATTCGGCTGACAAATGTGTCGATAGTGCGGCTTCGCAAGGGCGGCAAGCGGTTCGAGGTAGCGTGCTACAAGAACAAGGTGACAGAATGGCGCACGGGCGTCGAAAAGGATATCGACGAGGTGCTGCAGATCCACCAGGTGTACACGAACGTGTCAAAGGGCGAGGTAGCCAAAGCCGACGTGCTGCAAAAGTGCTTCAAGACCGACGATGCCGACAAGGTCATCAATGAGATCTTGATGAAGGGCGAGCAGCAGGTGTCGGACAAGGAGCGGCACCACCAGCTCGACAACATGTTCCGGGACATTGCCACTGTGGTCGTGGAGATGTGCATCAACCCGAACACGCAGCAGCAGTACACGGTGACGATGGTCGAGAAGGCCATGTCGGACATCCACTACTCGGTGAACGCCAACCGCAGCGCCAAGCAGCAGGCGCTGGACGTCATTAAGCAACTGCAGGAGCAGGGCACGATTCCGATTCGGCGGGCGCAGATGCGCGTGCGCGTGGTGCTGTCGGCCAAGGACGGCAAGCGGATAAAGAAGAGCATTACCGATTTGATTTCGTCGCTGGAGGACGAAGAGCATGGCGAGGAGCACGAGTACACGTGTCTGATCGACCCGGGCAAGTTCCGGGAGCTTACTGAGCTTGTGGGCCGGGAAACCAAGGGCGCTGGCGAGGTGGTATTCCTCAACTCCATGGAACTCAAGGAGAATGACAGCACGCCAATGTAGGTTGCCCTCAATGAAGCAGCGGATCGCAGCTTGCCGGCTCAACTGGGCATTTAGTGTCCTTTACCATTATAATAATTATATATTCACTGAATCGCACGCCCCTCCGCAACCACCACGGCATGGTGGACGGTCAGTTGCTGCCGCTATCGCTGCTATTGCCACTGCTGTCGCTATTGCTGTCGAGTGTGGCGTCGTGGGCCTTGCGCAGTTTTGCGATTCGGTCTTCGGTCACTTTACGCTCATGCTCCAGTAGCGCGTCGTCATCGTCTTCGTCGCCAAATCCGTAGTATGTGGCATCAATCCGCCGGGCAATCTCGACCTGGTTCCTTTTCGGCTTGGCGCTCGCTTGCTGCTCAAACAGCTCGCGCACGCCGGGCAGGTCTTTGGCGCGACCAAAGTACTTGTATCCGCGGTTCCCGGGCACTTCACGGCCCTGATGGTCAATCATCTTGGGGCCGACCTTTCGGTAGTCTGGGCCGCCGAGCTCCCGCACGCGCGCGTCCCAGTGGTTTTTTGTGCGCAGCAGCCGGTTAATCCCGTCGTTCAGGTCGCGGATTTGGGATTCAGGCAGCGACATGTCGTGGATCTTTGACACGTCGCGCGAAATCTCGCGGATTACGTCTCGCCGCCACCGCTCTGCCTCCTCTAGGGTGTTGGCTTGCGAGGCCAGGTACGGTCGCCGCTCTTTGGAGGACCGAGATAGCCCTTGCTCCAGCGACTGGGCCTCGCGGAAGCGATACAGCATCGACTGCGCCTTCTCTTGGTTGCGCGCCTACATGTACTTGATTAGTTTATGCATATTGGATAGCGTGTGTGCGAGCGGTTATGGCGGCACCTACCATTATTTTCGCAGCGGGTTGCAGTAGATGGGCGCGGGAATATGTGTCGGCTGAGTGCGGATTGAGGACTGCGCCCGTGGCGCGTGCGGGGGGTAGAAATTTGTGGAACTTGGCTGTGTGATGCCACTCAACTGAATATGGGTGCCGTGTCGCCTTTTTTGTCGTCATCACATTTCTCTTCTTTCCGAGCTCGCCTTTTTTTGTATTTTATCATTCCACTAGCATCATTTTGACGACCCTTAAGCATACCATGAATTCCGACACAGCAGGCAGGCGGGTGGAGCTGCTGGTTCGATCGCCGTCGGTGGCGACAGCAGATGACTTTAAAATCAGCATGCATCTGGAGCAGACAATCTCGGATGTGAAGGCGGCGATAGAGCAAAGGCACCAGGCGATGCCACTGGCGCGCAACATGCGGATAATCTGGAAGGGGCGGATACTAAAGGACCAGGATCTGGTCAGCACCATCTACGACACTGACGAGTGGTCGTCAGCGGTGCAGACGGTGCATTTCGTGATGAGCACGCCTGTCGACGTGCCAAAGGCCAAGCTGCAGCAGCGGCCTCCGCCGACGACGCATTCCGAGTGTCTGGGCTCTGGCTCTGCCAGCAAATCAGCCATGGACTCACAGAACCCCTGGCATGGACTGGACGCGGGCGGAGCCGAGGCCGAAACAGCGCCTAGCACCCGAATGCCTACGGTTGTGCCCCTGGGGAACCAGTTCCAGTATGTGCTGGTGGATGGGGTGCCGTATTTGATGGAGCAGAAGCCCCAGACACAAACACGCAGCACGTATGCTGAACCGCCAGCGGCATTGGCGGCAGGGCCGACAGACCGCCACGACACGCCGGCCAGGGGGCACGAGATGCAGATGCGACTTATGGGGCGGGCCAACACCTATGCGAACGCAATGGCGCGGTACGACCAGCTGCGGGACGCAGGCGCAGCAGCCAACGTGCGCGAGCCATTGCGGGCCGAGGCGGAGCTCCGGCGGCGAGAGCCGAACCACGAGAACGCGGCACAGCTGGCAGATATGATCCGGGGGTTTGGGTTCAACACGGTGTGGAGCTTTGTGTGGATGCTGCTGCGCATGCTGCTGCTGGTGGTGGTGCTGGCCCACGACGCCAGCATGGGGCGCATGCTGATGTTGCTGGCGGTCATAGCTACAGTGATGGTGCTGCGGTCGGCGTGGGCGCAGCAGTATCTGCAGCGGCTGAACGAGCTGAACATTGGCGGAGGCGGCGGGCATGCGCCAGAGCCCGGCGAGCAGCGTGAATACTCTGCACTGGAGAAGGCGCGCGCGCTGGTTATTGGGCTGGTCACGTCGCTGGTGCCAGCAGAGCCGTTTAACATCCCGGCCGCCGATGCGTGAGCCGTCAGTCCCGCCTGTCGATCGGGAGCGAGCAATTCACATGCAACGCGGGCAAGCGGACCACGTGCTCCGGTCGGTATAAATGCGCGGAAGACCGGTCAGAGGGCGCGGGAAAGGGTTTCTTGTTCAGTCTTTTTTTTTGAGGCGGGTTTAAAGTACAGCATATAGTTTCTATCTCTTGGCGATGACGGCAGCCGCGCCCAGCTACGAATTCAAGGTGCTCAAGGTCGACATAGCGGCCGATGGGGTTGCGCACGTCGTGGTGAACCGGCCCGAGGCGCTGAACGCCTACAGCACGCAGACGTGGACCGAGATTGGGCAGTGTTTTGGGCAGATCAAGCGGGACGGACGGGTGCGCAGCGTGGTGCTGTCGGCGGCCGGGCGGATGTTCACCGCGGGCCTGGATCTGAAGGAGGCGCTGACGGGTCCACTGGGAAAGCGGCCAGACCCGGACGCGGACGCGGCGCGGCGCGGGTACTACCACCGGCTGTTTATCCTCGAGTTCCAGGATGCGATCTCGGCGATCGAGGCGTGCGACAAGCCGGTGGTGGTGGCGGTGCACGGCGGGTGCCTGGGGATTGGCATCGACGTGATCTCGGCGTGCGACGTGCGCTTTGCCAGCGAGGACGCGTACTTTATGGTCAAGGAGGTGGACATTGGCATGGCGGCAGACATCGGCACGCTGCAGCGGCTGCCCAAGGTGGTCGGCAACGACAGCTGGGTGCGCGATGTGTGCTACACGGCGCGGCGCGTGTCGGCCAAGGAGGCGCATTGCGTCGGGCTGCTGAGCCGCGTGCTGCCGAGCAAGGAAGCGGCGGTGGACGCGGCGCTGGAGACGGCGCGTGCGATTGCGGCCAAGTCGCCGGTGGCGGTGGTCAGCACCAAGCACCTGCTCAACTACTCGCGCGACCACAGCGTGCGCGAGGGCCTGGAGTACACGGCGCTGTGGAACACGCTGGCGCACAACTCGCACGACATGGCCGCGGCGGTGCTGGCCAGCCTGAAGAAGCAGCAGGCGCGCTTTCCGAATCTCTAGCACCGCGCCTGGCTGGCCAATTTAGGCAGCTGCCGGATACGGACAATGACGAAGCCTGGGACTAGGGTCGTGGGGCTCCGCGGCGCCCGTGCGAATGAGCGAGAGTGAATGCGCGTGTGGTGGGCCTTAAAAAGCCCCCCAGGAAGGCCTCCGCCCAGGCGCCAGCCCCCTTTTTCTTTCGCCTTCTTTACTTTTTTTCGTTTGCGTGAGGCTACAGACACTATCTCTTATATTCTCGAGCGCAGATATAGTACCGGATATGGCGCAATCGGATCCGCGGTATGTGATTGAGGGGGCGACGGCCGAGCAGCAGCAGGCGGTGGACCTGCTGGCAAAGCAGTTCCTGCTGACGGACGAGCGGCTGGCCCAGGTGATCAAGGAGTTCCGGCGGCGGATGGAGGAGGGCCTGGCGGCGGACGGGCGGGTGCTCAAGATGATTCCGTCGTACGTGACGCGGCGGCCGACCGGGACGGAGACGGGGTCGTACTTTGCGATCGACCTGGGCGGGACGAACCTGCGGGTGCTGCGCGTGACGCTGGACGGCAAGGGCGGGGTGGCGACAGAGTACCAGAAGTTTGTGCTTTCGGAGGAGGCCAAGTCGCGGACGCTGTTTGACTTTATTGCGCAGTGCGTGGAGACGTTCCTGGACGACCACAACATCCGGCCGACGGGGCAGCAGCCGGTGCACATGGGGCTGACGTTCTCGTATCCGGTGCAGCAGACGTCGATCAACAGCGGCACGCTGGTGCAGTGGACCAAGGGCCTGAACGTGCCGGGGTGCGTGGGGCGCGACGTGGTGCGGCTGCTGCAGGACGCGCTGCTGCGGCTGGGGCTGCGCGTGAAGGTGGTGGCGCTGGTCAACGACACGGTGGGGACGCTGCTGTCGGCGGCGTACTCGGACCCGACGTCGCAGCTGGGGGTCATTCTGGGCACGGGCACCAACGCGGCCTACTACGAGGACGTGGCAAACGTGGCCAAGTGGAAGGGCGACAAGGGCGGGGAGATTGTGCTGAACATGGAGTGGGGAGCGTTTGACAGCGACGACTTTGGGTTCCTGCCGTTCACGCCGCACGACATCAAGCTGGACCGCAAGTCGATCAACCCGCGCAAGCAGGCGTACGAGAAGATGATCTCGGGGATGTATCTGGGCGAGATCGCGCGCAACATTGTGCTGTGGCTGGCGGACCAGCGGCTGCTGCTGGACGGGCGGTCGTCGACGGTGCTGAACGCGATGTGGGCGCTGGACACGTCGTATCTGTCGGCGGCGACCGTGGACGACACGGCGGAGCTGACGGAGATCCAGCAGATCATCGAGAAGACGCTGAACGTGCCGGACTCGACGCTGGTGGACCGGCGGATCTTCAAGGCGGTGGCGCTGCTGGTGGGCGAGCGGGCGGCGCGGCTCAGCGCGGTGGGCATTGTGGCCACGCTGACCAAGCGGCCGGCGCTGCTGCGGCAGCCGATCAACGTGGGCATTGACGGGTCGATGTACGAGCACTACCCGAACTTTGGCGCGATCATGTCCGAGACGGTGTCGCACTTTATCCCGGCGGACCAGTTTGGCAACGTCAAGTTCAGCCTGGCCAAGGACGGATCGGGCGTGGGAGCTGCCATCGCCGCGATGCTGGCGGCCAAGGACCACTGATTCTGGATCACCTGGGAAAAAAATTGTCTTTCCTTTTCCCCTCTTTCCCACTTTCAAAAACAAAATTATTAACTAGAATGGCGGACAATGCGCGGCTGCTGACGCGCGGGACGCGGGCGCTGGCGATGAAGCGCAAGGCGCGGCAGCAGGAGGTGGAGGAGGTGCAGTTTGACCCCAAGGCGCGGCAGACGTTTCTGACGGGGTTCCACAAGCGCAAGGTGGAGCGGCGCGAGAAGGCGGCGGCATCGATAAAGGCGCAGGAGCGACAGGAGTATCTGCAGATGCGCAAGGAGCGGCGGGAGGAGCAGCAGGAGCAGCTGGCGGCAAAGCTGCTGGGGCAGAACGCCCAGGACGAGGAAGGGGGCGATGATGCGGAGCAGAGCGGCAGCGACAAGGAGGCGGTGGAGGTGCTTGAAGGCGCAGGGTCGGTGACGACGGTTACGGTGACGCGCGGGTTCGATGCGGACGACATGAGCAGCGACGCGGCGGGACTGGAGCGGCGGCTGGCCCCGCACGAGGTGGCCCAGCAGCTGGAGCGCAACCTGAGGCGGCGGATGGAGTCTGCGGGCGACGGCGAGGAGGCGAAGAAGGACAAGAAGGATAAGAAGGACAAGAAGGACGGCAAGAAGGGGACCAAAAAGTTCCGGTACGAGACCAAGGCCAAGCGCGCTACGGCGCGGGCCAAGGTCAAGGCCAAGGCCAAGGCCAAGAGCAGCGCGGCCAAGAGCCCGGGCGCCGCAGCGGGCGCACGGCGGCGCAAGTAGCAGGCTCAGAGTGTTAATAGATATATATAGTACGGGAAGTCAAGACTGAAGAACGGCGCTGCTATGGAGCTGCGCTGGCCAGGCGCTTTTCGGGATCGGGGGGCGGGGCGGGGGTGCGCTGCGTGCGGCCGAGGCCGTCGGTGACAGACGCATAGGTGTCGGCGCGGTGGGCGACAGGCAGGCGCGGCGGGGCGGGGTCGGGAGCGGCCGGCGGATCAGGCGCGGCGGCGAGCTTGATCAGGCGGCGCAGCGTGTCGTGCACGGACTCGGGGTGCAGCTCGGGGAAGCAGGCGTTGTCGAGCGAGTCGCCGGCGCGGTCGACGCGGGCCAGGCCCTCCTCGATGAGCAGGCGCGTGTAGATCTGGAAGGCCGCGCAGTCCTGGCGGCGCGCCAGCTCGGCGAACTTGCGCTTGGCGTCGGCGATGCAGACGATTTTGACGCGGTCGCCGCGGTCGCCGTCGGCGGCCAGCTTGACCAGGTCGCGCATGATGGCCGTGGACGCGGCGTAGCGCACGACGCGCGCGCGCATGTCGTGCGGACGCAGCACCACGGCGACAATCAGGCGCACGACGTCGTGCAGCGCCGTAAACGACGCAGGCGCGCCGCCGCGGCCCACCAGCGTGGCGGCGCGCCTGCGCAGCTTGAGCCCCAGGGCGCGCGGGTCCAGGTAGTCCAGGGCCAGCCCCGTGTACACCACGGTGTGCGGCAGCCCGCACGCGGCCAGGTGCCGGCGCACGGCCGCCTTGGGCGCCAGCGGCCCGGCAAACGGCAGCCACGCCGACGCGTAGCCGGGCAGCCCGAACTCGGACGGCAGGAACCACCGCACGCCCGCCTGCAGCGCGCCGTCGGCCATCGCCACCTGCGCGCCCACGCCGCCCAGCCCCACCGCGCTGACCACCGTGTCGATGCCCGCAAACGCGCGCGCGAATGCCGCCTCCGACGCCGCCGCGTACTCGGCCACGTCGGCGCCCAGGTCGCGCAGCGCCGCCACGCGCGCACGCTTGGCCGCGTCGCCGCCGGCGCGGGTGACGGCGCGCACCTGCGCAAAGCGCCCGCACTCGAGCAGCGCCACCAGCAGGTGCCACGCCAGGCCGCCGGTGCCGACGACGGCAATGCAGTCGTAGGCGTCGTCCATGCCAAGTCCAGAAGAGGGCCGAATCACTAGGGAGCCGAAATGCTGGAGGAAAAGAACCAAATTGCTGGGAGCCCGAATTACTTGCAAAATATAAAGAGCGAAAGAGCACAAAAGAAGAGCGCCAGTGGTGCTTTGAGTCTGTCCAGTGGTCCCAGCCAGCTGCAGGAATAAGGCAGGGGGGAAAAAGCATCCCGCCTTTTTAGCTTTACAAAAGAGAGTGTGTGAAACCCTGCGGGCTGGAGCTTCTAAGAACCCTGCTTTACCGAGCCCTCGGCCGTCGGATCCTGGCTCGGATACGCGCCGGAGCTGCCGCCACCGCCCGCAGCCTCGGGGCGCGGGCCCTTGGGACGGGCGCGGCCCCAGGCCAGCTTGACGGGCGCGCCGGCAACCACCGGGCGGCCGCCGGCGTCCAGCGCGGCGCGCGCGGCGGCCTCGGCAGCGGCGCGCGTGCGGAAGTTCACAAAGGCGCAGCGACGCTCGGCGGCCACGACCACGGACTTTAGCTCGCCGAACGCGGAAAAGTGGGCGCGCAGCGCGGCGTCGGTGACGGCCGGGTCGAGATCGGCGGCAAACAGCGACGTGACGCTTGCGTCGGCCGGCGGCGCCAGGCGGTCTGTGCGCGGGGCGGCACGGGCCAGCATGCGGCGCGCCACGGGGTCGTTGGCGCCGTGGTAGCGGTCGGAGATGTTCTGGCGCGCCAGCTCGGCGTCGCCGTCGGGCAGCTCGTGGCGGTACGGACACGTGGCGCCGCGCGTGCACTGGCCGCGCACAAAGAACGAGCACACGTGCGCGCGGTTGCGCGCGTAGTACGGCGCCGTACGCGCCATGCGCCGCAGCTCGGCGCGCGCAGCCGGCTCGGCACGTGCGACGGCGTCGCCGGCGGACTGCTGGGCGGCCAGCTTGGCCACGTGGTCGCGGCGGTTCGACGGCTGCGTGGGCACGGCCTGCTGCTGGCCCAGCACGGCGTCGCGCACCTGCACCGGCAGCCCGTGCGCCAGATCCAGCACGCACGTCTGGCACACGTTCTTGAGCCGCGCGCACGCCGCGCACAGTTCAGTCTTCTTGTACCGCATGCCGCGCCCCGGCTGCCACCGGAACACTGTGAACGCGCGCGTGCAGATCTTGCACTCGGCCCCACGCACTTCACGCGTCATGCGCACGTACGGGTTGGGCCCCAGGCACGTCTCGCACAGGATCGGGAAGTCGGGCTCGTCGGCGTCGGCCATGGTGGTGGTAAGATAGTGTGATAGCAGCGCGGAGGGTTTGCCGGTTGGGGGATCGTCCGCGCCTATTTGTGCGGTGTATGGCTCGCGCTGCTGGCTAATGGGAGGCGGTCATGTGCGCCGGAGGGAATTCCGCGCCGCCCGGACCAGAGATAGGATGGCTTGTTGAACCGGCGTTCCTCCTCTCCTCCGTCCATCATTATTCCGCTAGCTCTCTCTCTACTTCTGCCAAATGCGCCCGCTCCAAATTGCCTTCGTGCACCCAAACCTCGGCATCGGCGGCGCCGAGCGCCTGGTGGTCGACACGGCGCTGGCGCTGCAGCAGCGCGGGCACCGCGTGGCCATCTACACGCTGCACCACGACCCGGCGCACTGCTTCGCCGAGACGCGCGACGGCACGCTGGACGTGCGCGTGGTGCGGCCGTGGCTGCCGGCGGCCGTGGGCGGGCGCCTGCACATTGCGTGCACGGTGCTGCGCTCGCTGGCGCTGGCGCGGCGCGTGGCCACGGCGCGCGAGCAGTTCGATGTGCTGTTTGTCGACCAGCTGTCGGCGCCCATCCCGCTGCTCAAGCACGCGCACGCGCACATCTTCTTCTACTGCCACTTCCCCGACTACGTGCAGGCGCCGCACGCCACATGGGCGCAGCGCCTGTACCGCGCGCCGTTCGACGCGCTCGAGGCCGCCACCACCGGCGAGGCCGACATGGTCGCCGTCAACAGTCGCTTTACGCAGGCGGCCTTTGCGCAGGCGTTCCCGGGGCTGCCGCTGCCGCGCGTGCTGGCGCCAGCGCTGAACCTGGCCGCGTACGACACGCCACCGCCGCCGCCGCGCGATCCTGCCGTGGCCGCGCTGCGCTCGCCACGCCGCCTGGTGCTCTCCATCAACCGCTTCGAGCGCAAAAAGGGCCTGCGCCTGGCCATTGACGCTGCTGCGCTTCTGCCGCGCGACGTGTGCCTGGTGGTCGCCGGCGGCTGGGACGTGAACGTGCGCGAGAACACCGACCATCTACGCGAGCTGGTCGCCCACGCGCGCGCCCTGGGGCTGTCCACGCGCGTCATCGCGCCGCGTGCCGCGTCCGAGCGCGCCCTGGCGCTGCTGCCGTCCGACGCCGAGCGCCTGCCTGCATTTGCCGACGCCGACGCGCCGCCGCCGCCGCCCGTTGACGTGCTATTTGTGCCGTCGTTCTCCGAGGGCCAGCGCGCATTTCTGCTGGCCCACGCCCAGTGCGTGGTCTACACGCCCGCCAACGAGCACCTGGGCATTGTGCCACTCGAGGCCATGTACATGCGCGTGCCCGTCGTCGCCGTCGACTCGGGCGGCCCGCGCGAGACCGTTGTGCACGGGGAGACCGGCTATTTGTGCGAGCCCAGCCCCGACCACTTTGCCGAGGCCATTGCGCGTGTCCTGGCTGCGCCTGTCGACCAGCGCCGCGCCATGGGCGACGCCGGCCGCGCCCGCGTGCTGCAGCACTTTAGCCTCGACGCCTACGCCGACAAGCTCGAGGCCCTGTTTGAGACCATGTTCGAGTATCCGCCCGCCGTGTCCGCCGTGCTGGGCGTGCTGATGACCCTGTTCATTGTCGGCACCTCGGCCGTCGTCATCCTGGTCCTCGTCCTGGTCTCTTAGCGAGAGAGAGAGAGAAAAAAGAGCAAAGTGCCTGTTGTTAAGAGTAGTATTTGGAAACAAAAGTAATTGTCAGTCGAAACCGCAAAAGAAAGGTGTGGACCGGGCGGCACCTCCCTTTTAGCGACCGAAGCTAGCATTTAATGAACGTCTTGCATTGGCATCTACGCCATCACCTTGCCCATAAAGTGCCGCTTCTGGAAGCACAGCCACCACTTGCTCGGCTGCTGCGTCGCCTGCCCGTTGTCGCTGTACACGCGCGCAACCAGCCGCTGCGCGGTCTCCTGGCGCACCTGCTGTAAATACTGCCGCAGCATGTCGCTCTCCATGCGGTCGCCCACCGCCGGGTACATCGACGCCAGCGGGAACTTTGCGTCTGCCGGAATCACCACGCTCGTCACCGCCAGCGTGTACAGCGCCTTGGTCGCCTCCGCCTGCGTCGTGCTCGCCCGCAGCTTGCCCAGGCACTGCGACACAAACAGTATCACGTATATCAGCAGCCGGTCCCCGGCCCCCTTGATCTCAAAGTTCTTGAAGAAGCTGTTCGGCCGGAACAGCTCCAGCGCCTCGTCAATAGCGTCGCTGGTCATCGTCGGGTCCGCTACAAGCTCCAGGCCATTAGTCTTTCTCTCCTGCAATCTGCCCGCATCGCCCGGATTCGAGATGCAACCTTTGCATCTCACAAATTCAAGATGCGGCCGAGTACTCACCATACGGCGCCGGCCCCCGCGTCTTGGTCAGCAGCGGCAGCAGCGGAATCCCGTTAATCACCCGCACATTCTCCACGCTGTTGTACGACGAATGGTATGCCGGCATTGTCTGGTCACCAAGGAGAAAAAGCAATGATGCGATTGAGAAAATAAAGAACAAAAAATTACACCTGCAAAAAGAACAGAAGCCGGCCTTTTTCCCCCCGCGGATGACCTCACAGACCGCACGAGCCTGATCGCCGCCAGATCAGATCACGCGTCGTCGGCGGCGGCAAAGTAGTCGAGGCAGCTCTTCACGCGGTCGCGCACGCCCAGGCACAGCCCCGAGTCGCCCAGCAGCATCTCCAGCATCGGCTGCACGCCCTCCTCCTCCAGCGCCGCCATGAACCGCGGCTCGCCGGCGTCGGCGTCGGCGTCGGCCCGGTGCGACGCAATGCTGTTGATGCACCACAGCGCGCCAATGGCCACCTCCGACTCGCCGCTGGCGGCGTGGCCGACAATCGCGCGCAGCAGCTCGCGGTCCTGCACCAGGTGCGCGCAGTGCTCGGCCGACCGCACGGCAATGTTGTTCGCCAGATACAGCGCGTGCACCGCGACCGGCACGTCGGCCTCCGGCGCCAGCAGCTCACGCAGCAGCCGCACAACCTGCTCGGCGCCCAGGCGCTCAAACACCACGCGCGTGCCCACGTCGTTCTCGGCGGTGATGTTCTGCAGCACGCCCGCCGCCTGCTCGCGCTCCATTGGCTCGCCGCCGCGGGCCAGCGCGCCCAGGCGCTCAACGCCCACGCGGTCCACAATCTGCCGCCGCGTGTCGTCGTCCGTGCCCACCAGCAGGTTGCGCATGCTCCACAGCGCGTTGCGGCGGATGATCACGTGCGGCGAGTCCAGCAGCCGCACCAGCACGTCCACCACGCCCTCCTTCAGCGCCTCGGCGCGCAGCGGCGAAAAGTCCGGCAGCAGGTTGATCAGCGCCGCCGTGGCCTTGGCCTGCACCTCGGCCGCCGAGCCGCGCACCAGCGCCAGCAGCGGCCGCAGCAGCCCGCTCTCGGGCACGTGCGTGCGGCAGATCGGCACCGACCGCACAATGTACTGCGCGCACAGGCACGCTGCCGCCTTGACGCCGTCGTCGGCGTGCCCCAGCGCCCGCACCACATGCGCCAGCACCTGGCTCTCCACCGCGCGCACCCGGCACTCCTCGCCCGCCGACACTATCGTCCCCAGCGTCAGAAACACCGCCCGCGTCTCGCGCACGCTGCGCGCGTGGTCTACAAAGTCCTCGCCCGCCTGCCCCTCGATCTCCGCCAGAATCGCTATCAGATCCCCCACCGCCCCTGCATTCTTGGCCGCCATCTGGATCTCCGCGTCCTCGTGGCACATGTACCCCAGCGCCTCGATCACCCGCAGCCGCGCCACCTCGCCGCCCCGCAGCAGCCCCACCAGCGCCGTCACCGCCACGCCCTGCGCCGACCGCGCCTCGTTCAGCGCGCGCATGCGGCTCAGGTTCGCCAGGCACAGGCTCGCGTGCAGCCGGATGTCCGCGTCGCGGTGCCGCGCCAGATCCGCCACCACCACCGGAAACTGCCGCCCGTCGTGCGTCACCGTCGCCAGCGCACGGCTGATCTCCATGTTCTCGTACGACAGCGCCGCAAACGCGCGCAGCGTCGCCACCTGCAGCCGCGCATACCCCCGCTGCAGCAGCGGCACCAGCAGGTCCATCACCCCCGTGTTTGCCACCATAAACTGCCGCGCCTCCGTCACGCACAGCTTCTCCAGCAGCAGCACCGCCAGCTCCACCCGCGCGTGCACCCGCATCTCGTATATCTGCGCCGACGACCGCGCCTCGCTGATTATATCCAGCAGGTACGGTATCATCAGCGGCGCCTGCTCATCGACGCCCGTCTGCGTAGCCGTGTATCCCAGCAGCGCATTGAGCGCCCGCTCCGACGCCTCCATCAGCTCTGTGTCGGTGCCCGGGACCAGCTGGCTGATCAGCGGCGCCATCGCGCCCTCCGCCAGCTGCTGCGCAATCTCCTCGCCCTTGTGCGCCAGACTGCTGACTATCGTCGTCGCCTGGATGCGTATCTGCACGTCCGTGTCGTCCATCGCCAGCAGCGCGCTGACGTGCGGGACTATCTGCAACCGGTAGTACACCGCCTTCTTGGCGTTGCTGCCAATTATCGCATTCTTGATTGTTCGCAGCGCCCCATACACCTCCACTGGATTCGCGGATTGCAGCTGCTCAATGTGCTGCACCGGCTGCTGTGTCGACGCCATTTTCCCCTCTACTATACAACAAAGTACGTGTGTGCGAAATAGAGCAGCGCAAGGCCAGAGTGCTGCTCGCCACGTGCGTGTGTCAAATCACTCCGCTGTGATCTAATCGGATCCGGCGCGGATCAGCCATACATTTTTTTCCTGGCGATTACGCCTAGCAGCGCGTTCAGCGCGGAACCCGCGCGCGATCGGGTGGGAGGGCTTGTCTCTGCTGTGCTCGAGATAAGATCCCTCTTTTCTCCTGGATCTGCTTGTTCTGGCGCTGGTATAAATATTTTATAGCATACTCCGCCCTTTGCCACTATGCCGCTCAACATGCTGTTGCCGCGGCTTGGCGGCGCTCTGCGTGCTCGCGTGCATCCGGCCGCAGTCTCGCGAGGCCTGCCGCCGATGACCCGCGCGTCCACGCCGCTGGCCGCTGCCCTGCTGAATGCGCGGTGGAGCAGCACCGATGCCCATGCCGCGGATATCGAGCGCCTGGGGAATCTGCGCAATATCGGTATCTCGGCGCACATCGACTCGGGCAAGACCACCGTGACCGAGCGCATTCTATACTACACTGGCCGCATCAAGGACATCCACGAAGTGCGCGGCAAGGATAACGTTGGTGCCACCATGGACTGGATGGAGCTGGAGCGCGAAAAGGGCATCACGATCCAATCGGCGGCCACCTATGCACAGTGGGGCGACACCAACCTCAACATCATCGACACGCCCGGCCACGTCGACTTTACCATTGAAGTCGAGCGTGCCCTGCGCGTGCTCGACGGCGCTGTGCTGGTGCTGTGCTCGGTCGGCGGTGTGCAGAGCCAGACCATCACCGTGGACCGCCAGATGCGCCGCTACAACGTGCCGCGCATCTCCTTCATCAACAAGATGGACCGTGCGGGCGCCAACCCCAAGCGCATTATCGATCAGATCCGCAACAAGCTGAAGATTCCCGCCGCTGCGTTGCAGGTACCAATCGGCACCGAAGACGCCTTTGAGGGCGTGGTCGATATCCTGGCAAACCGTGCTATCTACAACCGCGGCGCGCGTGGTGAGGACATTGTGTATGGCGAGGTTCCCGAGCACTTGGTCGAGAGCGTCAGCGCTGCTCGCGAGGAGCTGGTCACAATTCTAGCCGAAGTTGACGACGAAATCGCCGAGTTGTTCATCGAAGACAAGGTCCCAACTGTCGATCAGCTGCACGCGGCCGTCCGTCGCGCGACAATTGCGCGCAAGTTCTCGCCAGTGCTCATGGGCTCGGCTATCAAGGACAAGGGCATCCAGTCGCTGCTCAACGCCGTGATCCGCTACCTGCCCACGCCAACCGAGGTCAAAAATACCATGCTCGACATCAACAACAACGAAGCCGAGCTGACCGTGGTGCCGCACTCTGACCAGCCCTTTGTCGGCCTGGCCTTCAAGCTTGAGGAGGGCAAGTACGGCCAGCTCACGTACATCCGCGTCTACCAGGGCCGCTTGGAGAAGGGCCAGTATGCCCACCACGTCAAGAGCGGCAAAAAGGTCAAGATCTCGCGACTGGTGCGCATGCACTCGAACTCGATGGAGGACGTCGAGAGCGTCGGCGCCGGCGAAATATGCGCTCTATTTGGCATTGACTGTGCGTCTGGCGACACTTTTACCGACGGCTCCAAGTACTCGATGAGCACCATGTTTGTGCCCGATCCGGTGATCTCGCTGTCCCTGACTCCCAAGGACAAGAACGCGGCAAACTTCTCCAAGGCTCTCAACCGCTTCCAGAAGGAAGACCCGACGTTCCGCGTGCACCTCGATCCCGAGAGCAAGCAGACCATCATTTCGGGCATGGGCGAGCTGCACCTGGACATATACGTCGAGCGCATGCGCCGCGAGTACAACGTCGACTGTGTGACCGGCAAGCCGCAGGTCGCTTTCCGCGAAACCATTACACGCAAGTCCGAGTTTGCATACACGCATCGGAAACAGACCGGCGGTGCCGGCCAGTTTGCCCGCGTCGTCGGCCACATCGAGCCCATTGACACGGCTGAGGCGCCTCACTCGTTCGCCAACGAGGTGGTTAGCGGCAGCATTCCGCCGCAGTACATTCTGGCCTGCAACAAGGGCTTCATTGACGGGCTGAAAGAGGGCCCCATGATTGGCCACCCGGTCGTCGGTGTGGGCCTGGTGCTCACGGACGGCCAGGCGCATTCGGTCGATTCGAGCGAGCTGGCATTCCGCACCGCCACCTTCTTCGCCTTCCGCGAGGCGTTCAAGGGGAGCAAGCCACGCATCCTGGAGCCCGTCATGAGCGTCGATGTGTCGGTTCCGACAGAGTTCCAGGGCAACGTGCTGGCCTCGATCAACAAGCGCAAAGGACTGATCATTGACACCGAAACGCAGGAGGACTACTGCACGATTTCCGCCGAAGTGCCGCTCAACAACATGTTTGGCTACTCAACCGAGCTGCGCTCGTGCACCCAGGGCAAGGGTGAGTTCAGCATGGAGTACAAGCGCCACGCGCCCGTGACCGCCGATGTCCAGGAGGAGCTGATCAAGGAGCACCAGAAGAAGCTGGCCGAGAAGAAATAGACCGCACATTGTTTGCTTTTAATATAGCTTTCTCTGACGAAACCGCCCCGTCCACGCCGATCAGCGCTGAACTGTGCACGTGATGAAAACCAGCAGTTTTTTCTGATTATCAGCGGTGATCGGATGATCAGCCGATTTCTAAATCGTCACAAATTTTTTGGACCGGGGACCTCACGAAAGTTCGGCCGGATGTTCGTTAAACGACGCTCTTCTGCTCAGCTTTTTTCCATACTATCTTACTCGCAACACCCGTAGGCTGTCTAGCTTGGCAACGGTTACGCACGCCTGTACATTTGTTACTTTGAATACAAGGGAAATCATGGCCGCCGAGAACGGAGCAGATGTCGAGCTTCAGGCTTCGCTGAAGAACCTCGGCCTGATTAACGAGGAAATTGACCTTATTGTCGAGCAGCTGGGTGCGTTTGGCTATTAGTATTGGGCGCAGTGTAGTCCTGGCGATACACAAAGGTCAGAGTGCGTGTTTATTAAACTTGGTTTTTTCGGGGCGGTTGCTTGGGCGCGCTGGTGTAGTCGATGAGGAAGCAGCTCTCCATGCAAAGTACGAGCTGAAGAAGGCGCCGCTGTACAAGAAGCGGCAGGGCGTGGTGGCCGAGATTCCCAAGTTTTGGCTTACATGCGTAAGTAGCTGCACACATATTGCGCATGCATTTTGCACCGAGAAACGACTATTACTAACTCGCATTGGTGGTGCCTTTATTGCGGTCGACGGCTTAGCTCGAGAAGCACCCGATTATAAGTAAGTTGCTCGATTCGGATATTTGCCGAGCGCAAAACAGCAACCTGTGCAGATCACCAACCGGCTGAATTAAAACCCTATTTCCCAATCTGCCGGTGATTTTTCATTCGGAATGAATTACCGGATTCTGGCCGTTGTGTAGCCTCGCTGATCGAAATGGAAGACGCCGAGGTGAGTTTCCTATTTAGCTTATCCGATTACGCACACAAGCACGCCGCAAACTGGAACTGAGTTGCGAATGAGTTTGATGCATTGTAGGCCATCTCGTACCTGCAAGATATTGAGATCCAGCGCTCGGCCGAGAACCCAATCAACTACAAGGTCGTGTTTGTGTTTGGCGAAAATCCGTACTTTGCCAACGACAAGCTGATTAAGGAGTTTGACTTCAGCGACAAGGGCAATGCCAAGGTGACCAACCACAAAATCGACTGGAAGTCAGGCAGAGATTTGACTGCGGCTGCGAAAAAGCGCGAGGCTGAAAACGACGGCGACGAGTTCTCCGAGGATGAGGAGGCCAGCTTCTTCTCATGGTTTGACGACGAAAACGGCTCGGAGCTGGCGGACCTGATCGCCAACGACCTGTTCCCGAATGCTGGCATGTACTACACGGGAACTGTGAGCTCCGACGACGAGGACGAGATGGTCCCGTTTGAGCTGGCCAGCGATGCCGAGGAGGTGTCGGATGACGAAGCGGTTGAGGGTGCTCCGGAAAACAAGCGCGCCAAGCGTGCATAGCTCCGCTTTAAAAGCGATGTTTATATACGACTCAAATTATTGACAAATGGTAAGCCTTGCTACTTGGTCTTTATGCTCTTCGACGCCATGCTGTGCTGACCGTCGGTCGTACGCAGAGGTGCACGCACTTTGACTTTCTTTCTGGAATACTATCTATAACTGCAGCTCGAAAAAGACGAATTGCTGACAAATACGCAAATGTGGGCTCTATAAAATCCGCCAAAAGCGCCTCTCTTGC
>JANBPA010000198.1:0-15356 GCA_027575275.1 Coemansia sp. RSA 2711
TTCTTATTTAGCGATTCTTGGCATAAAACATGGCGGGTTTATTGGTGTGTTGAAATAGATCGGTATCATTCCAGGCCTTTGCGGTCAGTGTTACACAAAAAGGCGCTCTCACTGAGCAGGGCTATATAAATCCGCACACGCGAGCTCTGCTGGCCAGCTCTTCCCTTCTTCTTCAAGTTCAAATCTATTCCTTTCCTTTGCTTGTGCTCCAACATCCTTTTTTTCTCTACACATTCAAGATATGAAGGTATTTTCGGCAACTGCAGTGACGCTCTTGGCGGCGTCTGTCTACGCGCAGAGCAACGCTGGAGGCAACATCGGTGACCCGACGGCCATCTCTGCCTCGGACTCGGCGGCCACGGGTGCGTCGGGCTCGGCTTCTGACTCGGCCTCGGCCTCTGACTCGGCCTCGGCTTCGGGATCTTCGGATGCATCGGGCTCCGACTCAAGCTCGTCAACCAAAACCGACACCGACACTTCGGCCGCCGCCATCTCTGCCCCGTCGCTGGGCCTGGCAGCCATGGCACTAGTTGCTGTCGTCTCCTACTTCTAGACAAGCCACTAGATAAATTTTTCCTTTGTTTTTTTTACGAGCAGAAGCAATATACTAAAACACTCTAAAAACACACCTTCATTGCACTAGTCATTTAAACGAGAATAAGCTGGCATCGCTGCCAAGAAGCAGCATGCCTTGCGGTACACGAAAGAAAAGTCTTTTTTTTTGTTACAACTTTATGAAGGCAAATTTGTAGATACCACTTTTAAGGGGGAAAAAGGGCCGCTTACATTGTGCACCACAGTTCCAGCCGCTCGACAATGTTGGTCTCTGGTGCCGACATGTCGCCGCCGGCATAGGCCTTGGCCAGCTCAAAGTCGTCCTCGTCGGTCATCAGCACGGCCTCGCCGTCCTCGTCCAGGTACTGGATACGCAGCGTGCCCCGCGTGTGCTGACCGTCGGCGAGTGCGTTGGCCAGCTTGGTGGAGATCTTGGACCGCAGCGTGTCGAAGCTGGCCAGCTTGGGCACCATCAGATTGATGATGTCTTCGCCGTAATGGACCTTGACCTTCATCGCGTCCTTCTTGGTCGGCGCCCGGCGCAGGCCCTGGGCCACAGCGCCGTTGAGCGACCCGTACTGCGCGCCGGGTGCCGGCGACGCTGGCGACGGGGATATGCTAACTGAAGACGAGGAGCCGTACGTGTTCATCATGGCCGGCTGGTGCTGCTGCTGCTGGCCGCCAATGTTGATGGCGGCAATACCGCGGGCAGCCAGCTCTTCGTGGCTCAGCGGCGGCGTCATCATAGCCGGGTTGCCCGACGACTGCGCGTGCGCCATGGCTGGATGCTGCTGCGGCGGGGCGCTGCTGAAGGCGCTCGGCGGCTGCTCGTAGTACTCGGGCGACACCTCGGCCGAGTAGTCTGTCGGCGTGGTCTCCATGGTCGTGTCGGTGTTGGACCGCTGAATCACCGGCATGATGATCTCGGTCCGTGCCACCTGCGCGCCCGCCGGTGCCGGCGACGCCCCGGCGCTGCGCAAGCCGGCGGCCAGGTTGCTGCGTAGCTGGCCCGCCAGCCGCGACTGGTTGCCGACGCCCGGGCTGCGCTCGTCGGCGTCGCTGTCGTTCTGGCTGCGCGCGCCCAGCTGCTTCATCGTCGCGGAGCGTTGCGGCAGATTCAGCCGTTGCCCCGGCTGCTGATTCTGCTGTTGCTGCCGCTGCTGGTTCTTAAGCGTTGTGCGACGCGCAAGCCCGGCGCGGATAATATCTAGCGGATCGACGGCGCCGTTCTTTGCCGGCTTCTTCATCGCCGACTTTGGCCCGGCGGACGGCGGTGCTCCCGCGGCATCGGGGCTGGCCAAGTCGGGCGGTGCTGCCGACGTCGGCGTTGCCGAGGGCGTGGAGAACGCCGATGACGAGGTCGAAATCACATCGTCGTCGGCTTCCTTCCCGTAATCTATCGTCTGCACCTTTGGCGTCGGCGGCGCGACTTCGCGGCTCTTGGCGCCCTCGTTTGTGGCCGACACGTTGCCGGCAGACCGCATCCGCATGGCCGCCGGCGGCATGCTGAGCGACGTCTCCTGGGCCAGCGACGACGGGCCGGCACGCGACGGCATCGAGCCTGCGTCGTGGCGATGGACCGGCATGGTATTCGAGCGCGCCAGGCCGCTGCTGGGAGTCATCTCGGGCGGCGGCGTGGTCCGGCGCACCCGCATCGACTTTTGGTGGCTGATTGGCGCCGACGAGCCCATGTTCTTCAGCGTCTCCTTGCGCACCAGCGCGCCCTTGAATCCAGTAAAGTTGTCCTTGCCGTCGGCCGACGCAATGACCTTGGCAGAGCCCAGAAAGTCGATCTTCTTTGTGCTCTTGAGCTTGCTGGCCGACGGCCGATAGATGACGCCCTTGGGCACGCAGTACAGTGGGCAGTCCATGCCGTTAGAGGCAATGGCCTTTTTGATCCACGAATGGCGCTCCTCGGCCATGCGCTGGCTCGCGTCGGCCAGGTCATCCTGAGCGTCCTTTTCCTGCCCGAGACAGAAGAAGCACAGCGCCCGGTTGTACATCACCTCGCAGGTGTATACTTTGTAGTCCAGTCCGATCTGCGTATAGTCGATGAATTCGTTGTCTCGTAGATACTTTAGCGCGTTGTTAAAGTCGCTCAGCGCTTCGGCGTTCTTTTGCAGCACCATTCGAGCCACGCCGCGCTGGAAATAGGCCACCACCAGGTACTGGTCCAGCTCCAGTGCCTTGTCGTATGCCTCCATCTACGTCGGCGGTTAAAAATAGGTGCTTAGCAGCCGATTTCGCACGCCCTTGGGCGCTTTGGGCGGAAGTGAAAAAAAAAGAACACCGTGTCTGGCTATAAATAGCAGCGTTGCTTGCAGACGCGTTCAGCGTACTTACCGCGCTGGCATGGTCGCCCTTGCGGCCCAGGATCAGGCCAATGTTGAAGTGTATTTTGGCCGAATCGGCGATGGTCTATCTCTCGGAAGCAGCAAACAAGGGCGATGTTTTAGAAAGCGCACAAAAGTCCGTCCGGACCGGCAAAAGCAACAAACAACCACGCGCAGGTAGATCAGAGAAGACGCCTTTCTCTCGCAAGACGCTGCTAGAAAGGATTCTGTAGAGAAAACTTGCGCCTCTCTGTCCCAAATACAGGAAACAGCCCCTCAACGGGAGCGAGGGGGGCTGCAGAGGCCCAACTGATTTCGGTCAGGCCAAAGCAAACAATTCAGCCTCCTTTTTGTCCGTTCATGTGGGCCGGACACGCGCAAAGAAAAAAAAGGCAATGCTTACCCTGAATATGTCCAGCGACGAGTCGTAGTCGTGGTCGTCAAAGAACTCGACTGCCTGGTGCCATTGCTCGAGTTCTGCCTACAAGTCCAGGCTCAACGCCGGTTAGCTATCTGGTCTCCCTCCAGCGCCAAACGCACGCATGGCATCCGCCGTGCGCGTATCCGTACCTTCAGTGCCATAGCCCGCTAATGCCCTGTGTTGTTCTAGTGTATGCGTCGAATTGCAAGCTGGAGAGCCGGCAGTGAATGTGTAGGCTCGATGAGCAGCTGGCAATGCGTTTGGTCGGAGAAATTTGTCGGGACGAAGACTTCCTTGGGAAACCAGGAGGGGCCTTTGGTTTGGCTTGACCACAGGCAATGAAACAATATATCGAGCGGCGAAAAAAAGAGAGAAAAACAAAAAAAACACGACTGCACGGGTGAAAAAGAGACCGGTGGAATCAAAGTGCTCACTCTCACTCGACAAAAAATTTTGGGGCTTTTTTTCACACTTGACACTTTGCTTGAATGGTCTCCGCGGCCGCCTGATCAGCGGCGCGCCATGCGATTCCTGTAGGCCAACTTTAAATCATGCCAGCCAGGCAAATAGGATAGCCCTCCCTTGACTCAGAATGTCCAGAAAAGTCACATGGCACGTGCGGCCTGCTCAAAGAAATCCCACGTATAGCTGGACTAAATTAAATTGATCGGTTGATGAAACGGGGTCATGCGGGCATCTAAAATCGGCTATTGAGCATATAAATGATCGTCTGGTAGCAGAACATGTACTGCGCCAGCGTCTGGACCATTAGCGTGCGCTGGCTGCGCAGACTTCTGAACGCATCGGCAACCAGATCGCCCGAATAGTCCGAGTTTTGAGCAAAGTAGTCCACGGCCGCGTCAACGACCATAAACGTGCCTGAGCGTCCGACGCCGGCGCTGCAGTGCACCACCACCGGCGAGTCTGCAGGCGGCTTGACGGTTTCACGCAGCTCCCGGATCATCTGCAGCATTGGCACCGGCGACTGCGGCACGCCATGGTCCGGCCACCCGATAAAGTGGAGCTGAGTCACCGTCCGTGCCTCTCCAGTATGCTGCTGAAGCAGCAGCTTGCGCACCGCCACGGCTGGGCAGTTTTCCAGAGACCGCTGGTTGCTCAGCGTCACCGTCAGGTCGCCCGCAGTCAGCTGGTCGCCGACAGCGGTGGGCCAGTACGTCGCACACTTTGTCCGCCCGGCCTCGACCGGGTTCGCCAGCATGACAATCGCAGCGGCACGCTGCTCCCACACCATGCGCCAAAAGTCGGCAACCGAGTGCGGCAGCGGGCCCTGCGTGGCGATATAGCGATGGCTGCTGATCTGCTCAGGCAGCTCAATATGGCTGGCGTTGATATAGTCGTGCTTGCCCGACAGCCGCACCCGGTTAAAGTCAAACGGCAGCACATCGTGGTACCGGTTCAGGTCAAAGTTGCGGCCGCGCTGGGCATCCTCAACCGACGAGTTCTGGTCGCCGCCGCAGTCCATGGCCTGCTGCATCCGCTCGCGGTCTTTCACCTCTTCGTCCTTGAACGACGCGCCGACCGCCTTGGCCACGGCCTGCTTTGGCAGCGCGTCCAGCAGCTGCCGAAAAGACACTGAGGTCATCATGGTTTGGAAAATATAAACAACCGGCAGTTAAAAAGAACTAAAAAGAGAATGGGAAAAAACGGGATGTGGGAGAGTGGAGCAAAGAAGCAAAGTGCGAGGTGTGGAAACTCCAAAGCAGCGCACATCAGATTTATCGGGAGAAAACATGGAGGCAATGGCTGCGGGTTTAACATCTCCGAAACTGCGCGAAAAACTCCGGAGATAATCATCTCTTTTCCCCAGCTTCTGGGTCCGGCAGTCAGGGTCTGGAGTGGAACACCTACGTCATTGATGTGCACGGTCTAATTTGGCCACGACAGCATGCACTGGCAATGAAAAGCACCGGGTGTAAAGCAGCTACAGCCGCTCCCTGCCCGGTTACTTTATTCAAAGTGTTCTTGAGGAGTTGCTGGTACAGCGAGCATATGCTTGCGTTTGGTCCGCCAGCGCTGTATCTGCTGCTCGCCAAACTGGTAAATTGTGCCATAACTCGCTGGCTAAAGCTATTCGAGCTCGGATGAGAACCACCCAAAGCACACTGTAGATTTCTGGTAGTTTGGGCAAATATATTAGCATTGTATCTAATTTGGAACGTGGCTGTCAGTCGACCCCTAACAGACGTTGCTATGGAGGGAGCGATTGAGCGGCGAGATGATGTTAGCATAGACGACTTTGTGCGTGAGTTTTTGGAGCCTAATCTGCCGGTGGTCCTGGGATCTGGGTTTACGGAGAGCTGGAAGGCGCGGGCTGAATGGGTTGTTGATGGGCGGCCCAACTTTGCCCTGCTGACAAGGCTCTACGGCGACTGCACGGTGCAGGTCGCTGAGTGCGATACCGCATTCTTCACCGATCAGAAACGGGTATCTATGAAGTTTAGCGAGTTTGTCGAGCAGTGGCAGACCAACCCGCAGGCCAGGTTGTATTGCAAGGACTGGCACTTTACCAAATCGAACCCCGAGTACTCTGCCTATACCCGGCTGCCGCACTTGTCCGATGACTGGATCGACCTGTACTACGATTTGGGAATTCCAGAGCAAAACGACGACTACCGGTTCTGCTACATGGGTGGCGACGGAACATGGACACCGTTCCACGAAGACGTGTATCGGTCATATTCCTGGAGCGCAAACATATGCGGCACCAAGCAGTGGACGCTGGTTCCACCGGGCCAGAACGAGCTATTCACCGATAGTCTGGGCCACTGGGTGTACAATCTCTACGACTACGACGCGGCACGGTTTCCCCGGCTTTGCAGCCTAAAAAAGATCGAGTTTGTGCAGCGGCCAGGCGAGACAGTGTTTGTGCCGTCTGGCTGGTGGCACCAGGTGCGCAATGTCGGCGACACCATATCTATCAACCACAACTGGGCTAACGAGTTCAACTTGCGGTTTCTCTACGCCCGGTTAACATCCGACATGGCTGCTGTTTACTATGCCTTGCGGGATGTGGCGGATATGGATGGATTCGATGAGCACGCGCAGTTGGTGCTGCGTGCAGACAGCGGAATCGATTACAGCGGGTTCTTTCGCTTTATCGAGTACATGGCGCAGTTGTACATAACCAAGTTGGCTGAGCCGGCTGCTGCGCAAGCGCTGAATCGATTTGACGCGTATTTCCAGTCGCCAACAAGTGTGCGTCGCGCGCTCTGCCGCATTGCCAGCGTGCTGGACCAGCTGGCCACTGATGCGGTGACATCCCGACTAAGCGGCCTCGACGCCAGCATTGCGCGCCTACGCTCACGCATTGCCAGCGCGACCGGGTCCTGAGTAACCTAGCATGATGATTGTAATCAAGCAAGCAGCGATTGGCTCAACCCACAACCGATTGTTCCGCTCAGACCGGGGGGCCCTGGAGCAGGCCCGAAACAAAAGAAAAAAAAGCTGCTCAGCAATTTCAGACACCAGATACCGTCATCACAGACGAACGTTCTGGTAGTTCAGAATAAAGGAAGAGGGGGAGGAGAACGGAACCCGCGCGATTATCTGTTTATTACGCCGCTCCCACACGGCGGCTGTTCTTCTGCTTGCCAAGTCAAGACGATTCTTTCCTTCTTTATTCCCGTCAGTTTTCTTCCCATTAATTTTCATCCGTACTTTTAGCTAGGCAAATAATGACCGAGGCGAGCGACAACGGCGCCATGCGCGCAGTAAAGGACTGTCTGGCAGGTTCGGTGGGCGGCATCGCGCAGGTGTTCGCCGGGCAGCCGTTCGACACGGTCAAGGTGCGGCTGCAGACGCAGCCCGATGTGTACAAAGGGACAATGGATGCAGTGCGCAAGACCCTGCAGAACGACGGCCCGAGCGGGTTTTACAAGGGCACCACGACACCGCTGGTTGGCGTCGGCCTCTGCGTGTCCATCCAGTTCCTGGTCATGGAGCACATGAAGCGCACGTTCGGCCGCATCAACAGCACACCCAGCGGCCAGGCGCCGGTGCTCACCCCCGTGCAGCTGTACGCCGCCGGCGCAACTGCCGGCATTGCCAACAGCGTGGTCTCGGGTCCGGTCGAGCACATCAGAGTGCGGCTGCAGGTCCAGACGTCGGGAGCGGCGGCGCAATACAAGGGCCCCGGCGACTGCATCCGCCAGATATACCGCAGCTTCGGGCTCAAGGGCATCTACAAGGGCCAGCTGCCGACGATTCTGCGCGAGCTGAACGGCTATGGCATGTACTTTTTGGCGTACGAGGCCCTGGTGCAGCGCAAAATGGCCAGCACCGGCAAGGCCCGCTCGGAGATCTCGTCGGCGCTGGTGTGCATGTACGGCGCGGCGGCTGGATTTGCCATGTGGCTCACGTCGTATCCGATCGATGTGGTCAAGAGCAAGCTGCAGACCGACGGGTTTGCCGGCGACAAGCGCAAATATTCGGGGTCGATCGACTGCCTCCGAAAGACCATTCAGCAAGAGGGCGCCAAGGGCCTCTTCCGCGGGATCACCCCGTGTCTGCTGCGAGCCGCGCCGGCCAACGCAGCCACCTTTATTGGATTCGAGATGGCCATTCGTGCCCTAGGATAGTTTCTTTCAACGTGAGATCGAAAAAAACGATAGAAAACTTAACCGCACAGCTTTGATTGCAGCCGATCACCCCTCTTCCCCCTGATTTTCAACAGCGTGGAACTGGCCGGATGAGCCCGATCGTTTTATGCATCATCGACTCCGCCGTTCTTTGAATCTGCGCTCCATTCCGACTCTGTTTTAACCCTATCGCCGAATTTCTAGCATTCCTCGCGGAGAACATTCGACTGTTCTTCTCCCCCCGGCCCGGTACCAACGCCATTTATTCTCCGCACGCAGTTTCGAATAGGGCTTTTTTGGCGAGCAGGCCGCGACACACGTCCTCTTGCCAATCTCTGCTCAATTGGCCTCTCCGCAAATACGATTACCACCTGTTTAGAATGCCGGTTCCAATCCACGAAAACCTGTACCCGCCACAAAAGGCCGAGCTGCCGCGGGGCGCGCTGCGGACGACCAGCGAGTATGCGCTCGAAGACACCGACGTGGTCCTCGATGCCCTATGTGCGGACGCGGAGCGGGGCCTGAGCTCGCACAATGTGCGGCAGCGGCAGCAGGTGTACGGGCGAAACACACTGGAGAGCGCCGAGGACGAGGGCCTGCTGATGAAGTTTGTCAAAAGCATAGTTACGAATTCGATGGTTATGCTGCTGCTCGGCTCGGCGGGCGTGTCGGTCTTGGTCGGAAACTGGGACGACGCCGTGAGTATCACGCTGGCCATATTGATTGTGTCGACAGTGGGGTTTGTACAGGAGTACCGGTCGGAAAAGTCGCTGGAGGCGCTGGCCTCGCTGGTGCCGAACCACTGCCATGTGGTCCGGGACGGCGAGCTGACAAAGCTTCTGGCCGATTACCTGGTGCCTGGCGACATTGTCAAGTTTGCCACCGGCGACCGGATTCCGGCCGACGTGCGCATTGTCAACGCGTACCATCTGGAGGTGGACGAGTCGGCGCTGACTGGCGAGAGCGAGGCGCTGGCCAAGACTCCCGAGAAGGTTGTGCTGCAGGTACCCGGCCCGGCTGAGCTGTCGTTTTCGGAGCGCCGGAACATTGGGTTTATGGGCACGCTGGTGCGCCACGGCCACGGCGTGGGTGTGGTTGTGCGCATCGGCGCCGACACCGAGTTTGGCCATATCCACGCGATGATGCAGGACATTGAGGTTCCGCGCACGCCGCTGCAAAAGGACATGGACAAATTAGGCCAGCAGTTGTCGGTGTTGTCGTTTGGCGTCATTGGGTTTATCTTCCTCGTCGGGCTCATCCAGGGCAAGGGCTGGCTGGAGATGTTTACCATTGGCGTGTCACTGGCGGTGGCCGCGATCCCCGAGGGTCTTCCCATTGTGGTCACGGTGACGCTGGCGCTGGGCGTGTTTAAAATGGCCAAGCGCAAGGCGATCTGCCGCAAGCTGCCGTCAGTGGAGACCCTGGGCGCGGTCAACGTAATTTGCGCCGACAAGACCGGAACGCTGACCATGAACCGCATGGAAGTTGAGTACTTGTATACAGCGGCCGACGGGCTGTCTCCGGTCAACGCCGACACGGTGGGCGCGGTAGCGCAAACCCGCTCGTATCTGCAGCTTCTGCGCATTGGCAACCTGTGCAACAACTCGAGCACCGACGACAAGGGCGTGTTTATCGGGCAAGCGACCGACATTGCCATTCTGAACGCGGTGCTGCGCGTGCGGCAGTACGATGGGCGCGAGCGGGTGCAGCGCCTGGCCGAAGTTCCATTCAATTCCGAGTCCAAGTACATGCAGGTGACGATTGGCGGCGACTTTGAATCGGCGCTGGCGCAGCCGCCAGGCGCAGTGCGAGATGTCATCTATATGAAAGGTGCGCTCGAAACCATCATCCCTCGGTGCACGACGTATTTCGGCTCGACGGGCGCGGCCGAGACGCTCGACGAAAAGGCGATGGAAGGGATCACGAACCACTCGAACCAGCTGTCGCTGCGCGGGCTGCGCGTGGTGGCAGCAGCCTTTGGCACGGATCCGCAGGGCATGCTGTTTGGCGGCCTGTTTGTGATGCGCGACCCGCCGCGGCCCAACGTCGGCCACACGATCGAGCAGCTGATGAGCGCCGGCGTGCGCACGGTGATGATTACCGGCGACTCGGAGAAGACGGCGGTGTCGGTGGCGCGCGGCATCGGCATCCCCGTGGTGAGCGAGAGCCGCGGGTGCATGGTGGGTGCGCAGCTTGACCGCGTAGGCGACCACGAGCTGGCTGAGCACATAAAGGAGGTGTCAGTGTTTGCGCGGGCGACGCCCAAGCACAAGGTGCGGATTGTCCGCGCGCTGCAGGCGGCCGGCGACGTGGTTGCGATGACTGGCGACGGCGTCAACGATGCGCCGGCGCTGAAGCTGGCGGACATTGGCATCTCGATGGGCGAGAACGCGACGGATGTGTCGAAAGAGGCCGCTGACGTGGTGCTGGTCAACGATGATCTGTCGACGATTCTGTCGGCAATCGAGGAAGGTAAGTTGATCGCTTGATCTGTGGCGCGTGTGTGCAGGGTTCTTGATGTCTAATTAAGTGTGGCGAGGAGGGTTTGTGCCTGGATCAAATATTGAATCTATTGTAGGGAAGAATATATTTGGCAACGTTCGCAATTTCATCACGTTCCAGCTTAGCACCAGCGTGGCCGCGCTGACGCTGGTTGCGCTGTCGACGATGCTGGGGCTGCCCCAGCCGCTGAATGCGATGCAAGTACTGTGGATCAGTAAGTACAATGCCCAGGTTGTCTGGCCGGGAGGACAAGTGGGCGATAGTGTGCATGGCCAATTCAAATAATTGGCCATGCTACGAAGACAGCTTGCCCTGCCGGCTGTTTAATTGTCACCGGGTTGGAGAGTTTGTGTGTTTAGCACGGAGTGACGTAGCCGCGGTGGTTTTGTGAACATATTCGCAAATGACACGACGCGCAGAAGCTGCATTATGAGCATTTCTCTCACCCTCTTGCCTTTTTTTTCCAGCATGTACATGGGGTTTTATTTTGTGAGAATTGCGCATTATTTAATTGCTTGGAGTCACACTGGCAAATGTGACTTGTTTGTGTAGATATTCTAATGGACGGCCCGCCGGCGCAGTCGTTGGGAGTCGAGCCAGTTGACCCGGAAGTCATGAAGCAGCCGCCGCGACGCAAGAACGCTGACATCATCACCCGGCAGCTGGTGATCCGCGTGTTTACGGCAGCGGCGCTTATTGTTGTCGGCACAATGGCGATCTATGTGTCAGAGATGCAAGACGGCGAGGTCACTGCCCGCGACACGAGCATGGTAAGTGGAAGTAAAAGAAAATTGACAAGGCTGGGGGGTCGCTCGAGTTGCCTTTTGCGGGCACCTCTTTTGGTTCACGTGGAACGTGGATCTTCTTTTCAATTTGTGTTGGGTTCACAGTGAGACTGGAGCTGGATTTGGAGCTGGGGGGTGTTTCACGTGTGACTGGGCACAGAAAATGAGTATCACCAGGGACTGGCTAACATATATTTTTCTGGATATAGACATTTACGACGTTTGTATGCTTTGACATGTTCAATGCGCTGGCGTGCCGGTCGGCTAGGCGGTCGGTGTTTGAGTTTGGGCTGTTCAGCAACACGGCGTTCAACTTTGCGGTGGCGGGGTCGCTGCTGGGCCAGCTGGGGGTGATCTATGTGCCGTTTTTGCAGAGCGTGTTCCAGACCGAGGCGCTGGGGCTGTTTGACATAGGCAAGATACTGGTGCTGTCGTCGTCGGTGCTGTGGGTGGACGAGGCGATAAAGTGGTGGGAGGCGCGGCGGCCGGGGGCCAAGACGGTGGAGGATGTTCAGCTCATGAACGTATAGAATATTCTGATTTTTTTTCGCACGAGTGGGGGGTGTCAATGAAGTTGCAATTGTTATTGACGCAGGCCACTTGCTTTATCTTTTTTGTTGCCCCCCAAACGGACATTAGCAGCAAGACGGAATACACCGGCAAGACTTGGCCAATGGAAGGGGGTTTCATTGGACGCGCAATGACGTAGGGGTGAGCTAATGCGCACACAAATTAATTGGACACAAGTTCCTGAGAAAAGTCAAGGGCTGTTGATTGCCCGGACATAAAGCGTATCTCGCAGATTTGCAACAAAAACAGAGGAAAGCAGCTGGGCAGTTCTTTATCATGTGCGGGACCTTGGAGACTTGCGAGTGGGTGGTTGTAGTTCAGCCAATAGTTAGTGCGCGGGTTGCGTCACTGGATCTGTGCGTATCACCTCCCGCGGGATGAGCCGGGATGATCTCCCCCTATTACGCTTATCAAGTGGAGCTTAAAGAGAAAAGCCAAAATTAGCCTCGCTTTCTCCCGAGGGGGGAAAACTCACGCCAGTAGCCACTGACGTCGACAGGGGCCAGTTTGGTCTAGAGCCGCGCTGGGTGGGGGGTCTATTCGGCCAACCACCGGGGTGGCGGGGAATTCTCGGCCAATGGCTCGAACGAAGGACTAGGGCAACGCAGTGTTACAGAGTAGAGGTTTTCAGCCAGTCGCAGGGGGGCACTTGGCATTGAGTGAGACTTGGGTTAATGCGTAGAATGCACTCGGTATAAAAGAGGGGGGCCTGGGTGCGTGAAGCCGATCCGCCCGAAGGCTGGTTATTTTTCGATTGTTCCACTGCAGCTCGTGAACTCGGTTTGAAACCCTGCTTTAACCACCCCCCTTTTTCTTTTGGACGAGTTCGAAGCACACATCTATTCTTTCTTTCGCACCCAGTTTTCCAACCCACCCCCCTTTTTCTATTAGACACAGGAGTATTTTGGGCGCTTTTTTGGCCATGAGCAACCGGCATCGCAGCAATAAAAGGAGCGGAGCTCGGCGTGGAGAGCACGGCTTGGCATTCTCCAATGAACCCGAGACATTCGATATCCACAGCACATCATCCTCGTCGTCGCCGCACGTATCTTCAACCCCAGCTAGGCACCAGGCACGCTCACCGCTTGGCAAGGACAGCTCGACATCGCTTGACGAAGGGCTGACGATAGCACCCAGCGCACCGCTGAAGCTCGATCGCAGCCGCAAGAAGCGCAACGCAAGCAAGAACATCCGGCAGAACATGCAGCCGCCGTCAGCGTCGGGGATGAACACGCCGGAGCCGCGGGTGACGCCGGAGCTGCGGGCGTCGCCGGCACTGAATCCGATATCGCATCTGTCGCAGGAGGTGGGGACGGGGTCGCAGCTAGACCTGGGGGCGGCGCGTCCGGGGCACGGGCGCGCGTCGAGCATCGGCACGCCGTCGTCGAGCACGACGGCGCTGCGGCGCAACGTGAGCTCGGCGCTGATCACGAACGTCGACAAGCACGGGGGCCCGCGGCGGCGGCGGTCCAAGACCAGTTTGCGGAGCAAAAGCCGGTCGCAGTCGCAGTCGCGGCCGGTGTCGCCGACCGAGTCGGTGAGCAGCGAGCTCAGCAGCGTCAGCGGCAAGAGCCTGACGGTGGTGCTGAAGCTGGGAACCAGCTCGATCTGCGATCCGGTGACGCACATGCCGATGCTGGCGAACCTGTCGCTGATGGTGGAGACGATCTGCCGGCTCAAGGAGATGGGGCACCGCGTGGTGCTGGTGTCGAGCGGCGCGGTGGGCATTGGGCTGCGGCGGCTGGACATGGCGGTGAAGCCAAAGGAGCTGGCGGTGATACAGGTAAGGGAGCTTGCGAGATGCGTCATCTGGCACGACGGGTTTGTTTGTGTTTTTGCTGAATGTGCTGTGTTTGGTCATGTGTAGGCAATTGCGGCGGTCGGGCAGGGGCGGCTGATGGCGCTGTACGACGATCTGTTTGGGCAGCTGGGACAGCCGGTGGCCCAGGTGCTGCTGACACGCAACGATCTGTCGCAGGTAAGTAGAGGACGATATATGCGTCACCATCGGCGAATTCCCGGCTGCACACACGGGCAGTTTCCGGATAGATCGATAGATCGATCGGAGGCTAATCGGGATCACGCGATCTGCAACTGTAGCGCACGCAATATCTGAACGCGTGCAACACGTTCGAGGCGCTGCTGGAGATGGGGGTGGTGCCGATCGTCAACGAGAACGACACGGTCAGCCTGGGCGAGATCCGGTTCGGCGACAACGACACGCTGTCGGCGATCACGGCGGGGATGGTGCACGCAGACTACCTGTTCCTGCTGACGGACGTGGACTGCCTGTACACGGACAATCCGCGCACGAATCCGGCGGCCAAGCAGGTGACGAACGTGACGGACATCAAGGCGCTGCGCAGCGCGGTGGACGTGTCGTCGGCAGGGTCGGCGGTGGGCACGGGGGGCATGGCGACCAAGCTGATCGCGGCGGAGCTGGCGACGGCGGCGGGCGTAGCGACGGTGATTACGCGCGGGTCGACGCCGCAGAAGGTGATTGACATCATCGAGCACTTTTCGAATCCGGAGCTGGCGGCGGACGAGCCGGTGCCGGCGAACGCGCTGTGCACGCGGTTCGTGGCCAAGTCGCGGCCGATGATTGACCGCAAGTGGTGGATCCTGCACGGCATGTACTGCGCGGGCACGGTGTACGTGGACGCGGGCGCGGTGGTGGCGCTGGCGCGGTTCAAGAAGTCGCTGTTTGCGGCGGGCGTGCGGCGCGTGGAGGGCGTGTTTTCGGCGAACCAGGCGGTGCGCGTGGTGTACGAGCCGGAGCGCGAGGCGTGCGCGGGGCAGCCCAGCGCCGACGAGGCGCGCGTGCTGCAGGCGACGCCGCGCGGCGAGGCGATCGAGATTGGGCACGGGCTGGTCAACTACACGAGCGCCGAGATCAGCCGCATCCGCGGGTGCCACAGCTCGGAGTTTGAGGCGATTCTGGGCTACTGCGACTCGGACAACGTGATCAACCGCGGCAACATGGTGATCACGATTGCGGATCAGGTGCTGGACGACGTGTTCGTGACGCGGTCGCACAAGACCAAGATCCGCGCCGAGCAGCGCGCGCCGGTGCCGGTGGCGTCGTCGAGCCTGGCGGCGATCTGAGGATCCATTTCTGAGTCTCTTTCATAGTATCCATTTCCTAGCATCTATTTCTACACCCGCTATAAACAACAATCACGTTCACTCGGCCGGAATGATCAGGTATGCGCATAATCGAGGCCATTGCACACTCATTCGGCCGGAAGATCGGGCATGCGCACGATCGAGGCCATTGCTTACTCATTCGGTCGGAAGATCAGGCATGCGCACTATCGAGGCCCCGCGGCGGGCGGCGTGGTCGCGCAGCTTCTGGAAGACGGGCATTTGGGCGATCTCGGGCGGCGGGGCGGTTTTGCCAGAGGCCCAGTGGAAGATATCCCAGTCGACGTTGGCCAGCAGCGCGTCGAGGTCGTCCAGGTCAGCGCGCGGCAGGTCGGCGAGGTGGCGCGCAGCGAATGAGCTCAGCAGCAGGTCGGTTTCGAGGATGCCGCGCTTGCGCATCTGGTAGAGCAGGCGGCGGCGCATGGTGTGCGAGTCCTCTGATATTTGT
>JANBPA010000199.1:0-22877 GCA_027575275.1 Coemansia sp. RSA 2711
AGAGAAAATTAGGATGGTCAAACTGGAAGCCCACTTATTCCCTCCAAACTATCTCTTTAATTTCCTTCTATTTTTTTCTAGGCGTATGTTTCGTAATTTATTATTAATGCATGTATAATATGCTTTATGGAATATTTGCTGAGCAAAACCAGCCAGTTATTAGGGGACAACATATTCTGTTTTAAAAAAACGCACAGCATTACATGATCATTGGTTAAAGTGGTTAATCAGAGCATCAGCAAAGTCGGTAGTTTTGACCAGAGTCACAGAGTCACTACCAATAGCTGCAAGCACCGAAGTGGGGTTATCATCATTGAATATGTAGAATCTGTCCTCGCCATTGTCTTTCCAGAAATGCACCAGCATGTAGCTTATGGCCGACTGATCAGCGATGCCAAACAGGTCCATTGCCTTTGTTTTGGATGCCTCAATAGATTTGTAGCTGTCAACGCCGATGGCGAGGGTGCGCGCAGATAGGCTGCTGTCAACATGGCGGAACGTGTAATAGGGCATTGAAAGAATATGAGTGACACGTAGGATGAACTGTATTAGTGTATAATAAATAGGACGACAATGAGAGTTGGTGGATTGAGTGAGCAGGTGCTGGTCGTTTCTTTTTTTCTTCCAGCTTATAAATAACAAAAAGGGAAATTATTCTTCCCATCGGGCCTATAGGACTTTATCAAGAGGGGGGTTTTCTAGACACATGTGGACGATGAATTAGGGCAATGGTTCGCACGGTATGGTTGACTGGTAGAAGCCAATCCAATTTGATCAAGCTATTTGTCTAATTTCAAACATCCAGCCACTAGCCGCATGTAAAAGGCAAGTTATTCGTTCTGAACCACCACGTCAACCACCAGGCCTTCGCCCAAGCGCGCCATCTCCTCGAGCACAGCTTGCTTGTTGAAGCGGGCGGCCGGGCGGCCGTTGGCTTTTTCACCGGGGCACGGGGCCACGTTGGCGTTGGCCGAGGCGTTGAAGGGCACGGGCTTGGCCAGCGCCGGGTTCCACAGGCCAGCAATGCACCGGCCGCCGAACACGTCGTGGAAGAACAGGGCCGAGTCGCCGTAGACGCGCGCCAAATCGCGGACCAGCAGGGCCACGGGGTCAAACCCGACCATGCGCGGCTGGCCAAACGGATTCGCATGCAGCTTGACTCGCGCGGCGGCGGGCCGCAGGTTCTTGAACACCTCGGGCTTGTTGGGCTCGGGCGCGGCATCCTCGGGGCCATGCAGCGCGGACGCCGGCGGCTGCTCGTGCTGGCGGCACACCATGCGCTTGTCGAGCTTGAGGATGAAGTCGTAGTCGGCCATCGGCGTGGTGAAGGCCTGGGGCAGCGCGGCGTCGCTGCCGGCGCCCACGCAGTCGACGATGGCGGTCAGCGCGGCGGAGGCCAGGGCGCGCAGACGGCGCGTCAGCAGCGGCGACACGGCGCCCCAGCGCTCGGCGGCCGGGTCGTCGGCGGTGGCCAGGCGCAGCGCATCGGCGGCGGGCGCGCGGTCAAACGCCGCCTGCATGGCCGCGTACACGTCGGCCGGCAGCCCGTCGGCGGCCGCCCACACGGGCCGCGGCCCGGCCGCCCGGGGGCCATCGTCGTCGTCGTTGGAGTCTGGGGCGGTAAAGTCCACGACGCACAGGTCGTGCTGCCAGCGCCACTCGGCCAGCAGCCGCAGGCAGCGCACCAGGCCGGCGTACGCGGACGCCGGCGCGGCCAGGCCGGCGAACGGCTCGGTGAACACGCGCGCGGCAATCAGCTCGGCGGTCTCCTCGGGCACGGCGCCCAGCAGCAGGTGGCGCGCCAGCCAGCGCTTGAGCAGGCGGATGGTCAGCGAGGCGGCGGGGTGGTGGCGCTGGCACAGATCCAGGATGCGGCGGTGGTGCTGCGGCCGCCACTGCGTCGCGCGCGTCCAGCGCCGCAGCTGGCGCCGCAGCGCGTCGGCCTGGGGCGCCAGCTGCTCGCGCTCCATTGCCTGCGCCTGGCGCGCAAGCATGGCGCCCTCGCGCTCGCACAGCACGCGCAGGCGGAACGTCAGGCCGGCGGGCGCCAGGCGGATGTCGACGAAGCAGTCGTGGTCGGCGGTGTGCAGGCCGTCGGCGGCGCCGTAGCCAAAGTGGCGGCTGGCCACGTCGACCAGCGCGTGCGGGTGCGCGGCGCCGTAGCACGCGGCCAGGCGCAGCAGGAACGCCGACTTGACCTTGTGCAGCGCGGCCAGGTCGTCGGGCCACTTTGTCGACGACGCAAACTCGACCAGCACCGGCAGCGGCTCGACGTACGCGTCGTCGGCGCCGGGCGCCAGCGGCTTGGGCGGCGCCAGCGACGCGTACCGCAGCCCCGGCGCGGTCGCGTGCAGCGCCAGCACGCGCAGCGGCAGCTGCGGCTCCAGCGCGCGCAGGTCGCGCTGCAGCTGGTCGAGCGCCAGCCGCGCGGCCTCGAACGTGACGTGCGCGGCGTCGCTCTCGGCGAGGTCGCGCGTGGATGCAAGCGCGGCGACGCGCGGCGACGCGCAGAACAGGCGGCCGGCGTCGGCGGTGAAAGGTGCGCCGGGTGTGGATGACGTATCGTCGTCGGCCGTGAGTGACGTGTCGTCGTCGCCGTCTGCCAGCAGCCCGGGCGGCGCGCGCACGCCAAAGTGGCGGCGCAGCAGAAAGGCCAGCATGCGCGGCAGAATCAGCGCGCGCTGCTCGGGCGGCATGGCGTTGGCGCCCCACACGGTGGCCAGCCGGATGGCGCCGTCGCGGAAGCGCCGCAGCTCGGCCTTGGCGCCCCACAGCGCGCGGAACTGCGCGGCGTCCTGCGGCTGCGCGTCGGGGCTGGGCCCCAGATCCACCAGGCGCTGCGCCTGCGCGCCCGCCACCACGCACACATAGAACACGTGGCGCCGCGTCACGTGCGTGCGCTCGGCAAACGCCGCGTCGGCCGCCGCGTGCACGGCCACCACGCGCGCGTGCCGCGGCGCCAGCGCGCGCGCCAGCAGCTCGCCGATGCGCGCGCGCGCCGCGGCCGCCGGGTGCCCGTGCTCGAGCTCGCGCAGCCGCCGCGCCGCGTCGACGTGGCCGGTGCGCGCGGCCAGCAGCGCGCCCAGGTCGGCCTCCACGCGCAGCACGTGGTCGTAGCGCGTGGCCACGTCGGCCAGCGCGCCGCTCAGGAACACGCGCGCAAAGCGGCTGTCCGAGTGGTGGCTGATGTCGCGCGCCGTCTGCTGCGCCAGCATGCGCAGCTCGAGCAGCTCCCACGGCGCCACGCCGGCCAGCAGGTTGGTGCGCCCCGACGGGTCCACCAGCACCGCGCCGCCCGCGCCGCCGAACGCGTCCGCGCTGCCGAACCGCACCGGCTGCGCGGCAAAGTCGCGCTCGGCCAGGAACTCCACCGCGCCCTTGAACAGCTGCAGCGCGTCCATGGCGCCCGACAGCCGCGCGCCCGCCACGCCGCCCGACCCCGGGCTGCGCACCAGCCACGCCAGCACCACCGTCACCACAAACCCGCCCAGCCGCCCGCTGTCCAGCAGCTGCTGCGCGCCCCGCGCGCCCGTGCGCTGCCCCAGCCACACGCGCAGCAGCGCCGCCGCGCGCGCAAACGCCGGGCACGCCGCCTGCGTCTCGTGCAGGTACTTGAGGTGCGTCAGCTGCAGCGCGTCGCCGGCCAGCGCCGCGTTGTACTGCGGCGTCGCCACGCTGCCCTGCGCCGCGCTGTACAGCGCCGCGCGCACGTTGCAGCTGTCGGGCCCCAGCCGCCGCAGCGCCAGCACGTCGGCCGGCACGCTGGGCAGAATGCGGATCGTGCAGCCCAGCCGCGCCAGCCGCCGCGCGCCGCGCTTGGGCCGCAGCTGCACCACCGGCAGCCGCGTGTCGCCGCGCAGCAGCGCAAACTCCACGTCGAACATCTCGCCCACCGCCGACCCCTGCAGCCGCACGCGCGCCAGCGCCACGAACAGCGCGCGCTTGTAAAAGTACCGGTAGTCCAGATAGTCGCGCTCCTGGAACAGCCGCGCCGGCATCTGCGCCAGCACGTCGACCGTGAACCCGCGCGCCGAGCGCACCGCCATGCCCAGCGGGTAGCTGCCCACCACGTTGACTGCGTCGGGCGCCGCGCTCGCCATCCGGAGCGCCAGCCCGGCCGCCGGCGCCGGATCCGGAAACGGAATCCCAAACACCTGCCCCGTCGCCGCCTTGCTCAGCTTGCGCACGTGGTTGGTCGCCGCATCCATCGTCAGCTCCGCCGTGCTCTCCATCGCCAGCAGCTCCGTCCGGATCTGCTGCAGCGCCGCGTCCACGTCCTGCGTCGCCTTGCTGTTGGCCGCCACCGCCACCTCGCCCAGCAGCTCGTCGATCTGCAGCTTGAACAGGTTGCTTTTGAACAGCAGCGACGCCTCGTTCAGCGCCATCACGTCGGCGTTCGTCACCTGCGCCCGCCCCTGCGTGCCGCCCGCCTTGCCGCCGTTCTCGCCCGCCAGCTTCGGCTCGTCCTCGATCTCTGCGTCCGACTCGATCTCTGCGCCCCCCTCCATCTCTGCGTCCGACTCGCCCATGCTTTCGTCGCTGTCGCTGGGCGTGCCCGCCGTCTTGCTGTGCTTGGCTGCATTGTGTGTCGCTATTTCCGCGCTCGTCGGCTTGCGCTTGCCCGCCGTTCTGCCTGCCATCCTGCTTTTTTCTAAATAATCCACACGGTAGAGTATACGCAAAGGAGATGAAGCAAACGGGCTCAGTCAGATCAACCACGAGAAAAAAAAATGTTTAAATTTCCTCCCGTAATCGTAATCACGCTGATCGTCCACTGGATCTGCGGCCAATTTCCGATCTTGGCTTTCGCGTTTTCGAGATGCTCAAGGCGGCTGGTGCTGGCCGTCAAGGCCCGTGGATTCTCCCTCTTTTTCTGTTTTTCCTTGACACCACTCTTTTTTTTTATCGGCAAACATATCCGTGTCATTGAAGAAAAATGGTACGCATCCAACATCTCTTCCTATGAATAAACCCGCGCGCCCCGCACTCATTTTTTTTCTATGCGAATCCATCGCGTGGATCAGTGTATCTGTGCGGCGAGAAAGACGGTGTGCTTACTTGGCGATGGATTCGCGAATCCAGCAGGGTTGGGAGAGTGCGGCTAGAATGGATTCGATTGGAACCGGGGAGGGTTGCTGCCATATTTGTGCTTAGTGGCCAATGTGAACATTAACGCAAAATACTTTGCCAATGTGGTTCGAAGCAGCCCAATCCCTGGTTCAATTTGCCACTCTGTGTGGCTCTCTCGAATTCGCCAGTTTGTTCTAGCTCCCGCACCTCAGCACAAGCGGTATTTTCCTGTCTCCAACTGCGTGCTCAAATTGTCCACAGAATTAAGAAGAAAAGCTCACAGCCTTTTTTTTCTAAACTAAAAACCTGGGCCAATTCAACGCAATTCGTGTTTTAAACAAATAGGCTGACGCTTCGACCGTTACCATCAGAACCCGCAAGTTCATGACCAACCGCCTGCTGCAGCGCAAGCAGATGGTCATCGACGTGCTGCACCCGGGTCTGGCCAACCTGAGCAAGACCGAGGTGCGCGAGAAGCTCTCCAAGATGTTCAAGTCCGAGTCCGACCTGGTCTTCCCCTTCGGCTTCCGCACCCAGTTTGGCGGCGGCCGCTCGACCGGCTTTGTGCTGATCTACGACTCCATGGACGCTGCCAAGAAGTTCGAGCCCAAATACCGTCTGGCGCGCCAGGGTCTGGCCGAGGTCAAGCGTGTCGCGCGCAAGCAGCGCAAGGAGCGCAAGAACCGCAACAAGAAGTTCCGCGGTACCGAGAAGCGCAAGAACAAGCGGGCCGCCAAGAAGAGCAGCTAATCTGGATTTTTCTTTATTCCCAAAAAGAAATATCTTGTTGTTTTTTCATTCCAAAAGAAAAAATCATATATTTCCCCCCGTCGTTTCCACCCGCTGGTTGATAATTTGCAAATAACACGCTCCCAAATGAGTGTGAACAACAACAGCAAGTTCTTGGTGGTAGGGTTAGTGTTAGAGTATATGGCGGACATTTGTGGAAAGATTGATCAAAAAGGATATAAAAAAGTGGGGCACTAGTAGTCTGCTCCGGATGGAATCTCTTCCAATCGCAGAGATAAAAAAAAAAGAGGTAAAGGTGGGTAATGAATAACACAGGTTTTTGTTGTCGCCCTCCTTGTCGAGCCGGCAAAAAACAGTCCAAGACCAGCTCCAAAAGGCGGGAAAGAGGGCCAACGCGAATGACGAGCAAGCAGCAAAAAAAAAAGGAATCAGACTCTTTTCCAGGTCTTCAGCCCCAGATCTTGAGCAGGCTGTCCCACGATCCCGTAGCCAGCGCCATGCCATCGCTGGACACGCCCAGGCAGCTTACCCGGTTGTCGTGGCTCGACAGCGTGGCCACCCGTGTGCCCTTGAGCACATCCCACACGTTGCAGTTAAAGTCGTCGTACCCGGCAAACAGCAGCCGCCCAGAGTGCGAGAACCCCACCGACGTGATGCCGCACAGAATGTTATCGTGCGTGTACTGGTTCACCTCGCAGTCCGCGCGCAGGTCAAACAGCCGGCACGACGCGTCGTCGGATCCCGTGCCGAACGCGTACCCGTTGGGGAAAAACTGCACCGCGTTGATGTCCGACTCGTGGCCCGCAAACGTCTGCACGCAGCGGCCCGACCGGATGTCCCACACTTTGGCCGTCGCGTCGCAGGCCCCCGACACAAATATGTTCTTGCTCGGGCCCAGCGACAGCGACATGACGTCGCCCGTGTGGTCGTTGAACTCCATGATCTTCACGCCCGCGTCAATGTCCCAGAGCATGCACGACATGTCGCCCGACGACGTTAGAATCTGCCGGTCGCTGATGAACCGGCAGCAGCTCAGGTACCCCGTGTGCGCGCTCAGCTCCCGCGCCACCTTCACCGCGCCCTCCTTTGTCCGCAGGTTGTAGATGGAGCACAGATTGTCCAGCCCGCCACACGCCACGTAGTTGCCCGACGGCGCGTACGCGCATGTCATCACCCACGACGACCGCAGCGGAATCGCATGGATCTTGTTCGTGCTGAACGCATCCCACACGATCAGCTTGCCGTCCTGCGACGCCGACACCAGGTGGCGCTCGTCCTCCGCCCAATGCATCGCATAGATCTTGGCCAGATGGCCCTTGAGCGTCCGCCGCACCTTCATCGACACCTTGGGCAGCGCCGGCACCTTCTCGGCCGCGCGCCTCACTACAAGCACCTCAAAACACACTGCTGGTTAGCCAAAAACATGTCCTGCGCCAAAAAAAACAGGGCAGTAGGAGCCCAACCACAAGCAAACAGGACTCAATCCCCCCTGCATAACTGCGAGGAAAAGAACCCGTCTCAGCAAGGACCAGAGCCGCTCACCGCGATACCGTACGTGTTGTGTCGGCCAGCTTTTCCCGCGTGGACTTTATCCGCTCCTTGAGCTGCTCCGCTTCCCGCTTCGCAAGGAGAATCCGCTCGTTAATGTCGTTCATTGTTCAATAGACCCGCACAGGCTGAGTTTTAAACCCCGGGCTTCAAAGATAACGCGCGCGCTTTCCCCTGCTTTTTTTATAATCGCCAGTTCAAGGTCGATAGCCAAGTCCTCTTTGCAAATTTGAATAAACAGTTGCAAAAAAAGAGGGGGACTTGCAGGAGAGAAAGAAAAAAAGAGAGACCAGTCTGAGGTTGAACAGAGAAAGAAAAAAGAAGCGACCAGTTTGGAATGGGGAGAAGAGGAAGGCGGCGTGGTTGTTTTCATTTTTCCCCTTCAGCATTCTGCAGCCTGGGACCAACGCATCGAGTGAATGCAATCCTATTTTGCTTTATTCCAATGACGCCACTCGCTCCTCGGAGCGGGCCGTCTTTCCTGCTGGACGGCGATGTGCGTCCTGGGAGGAGCCCAAGCCTCCCCAGAGACATCGTGTTCGTAAGCTCTTTTTTTTTCGCTGCGTTCATTCCAATCCCGAATGCCACCCACCTGCATCGCATGAATGCAAAGTGTAGCAGTGCTGCACGGTAGCTCGGCGATGTTGTGATCGGCGATGTACCAGAAATAGCTGCTGTGCGAGTTGTCTGCATTCCTTCGTGAACCTTTCGCCGGTGCCAATCAATGTTCTCCCCCCAAAACAACAGATCTTCGCCGTACTGGCCAGCCGGACAAACGAGGGATGCGCGCTGAATGAGATGCACACAGTAATTGCCTGGACGGATAAGGTATGCGCACGATTGTGTAAGCTTATAACAAACAAGCTTTTGCGGTGGAAGGGGGACTGGTCCTAGAAAAAGTCAAACGCGGCTCGAGACCTGCGAACAAAATGCGCCGATGGCATCCCATGCCGCTGCCAGATTGCGCGTGCCCGGCAGCGCAGCCTGGAACACGTGGAACATGTCGTCAAACAGCTGCAGCTCGACGTCCGCGCGCTGCCGGCGCGCCCGGCGCACAAACTCGCGTATGTCGTCGAGCATAACTTCGGCCGAGCCCGCCTGCACCAGCGTGGGCGGCAGCCCGTGCAGATCCGCATTCACGGGCGCAACAAACGGATCCGCCAGCAGCTGGCGCGCGCGCTCATCGGTCCCGTGCCCCAGAAGCTGCCAGATCGACGACCGCGAGTCGTCCGGCGCGTATGCGCGCAGCACGTCCACGCCGGCAAACGTCGACCAGCTCTGGCGGGCGCTGGTGACGTCGACTCGCGGCGACAGCAGCACCAGGGCGCGCGCCGGCATGCGGACCAGCTGCCACAGCGCCAGCACGAGGTTGCCGCCCGCCGAGTCGCCGGCCAGCACGATCTGCGCATCCTCGTAGCCCATCGAGCGCACGTGCGCGTATGCGCAGTACGCGTCGTACAGCTGCACCGGGTATTGCGCCGCCGGCGCCAGCCGATATGAAAACCCAATCACCGGGAGCCGTGTGGCCCGCGCCATTCGCGCGTGCACTTCGCGGTACTGTCGCGCCGAGCCGCTCGTGTACGCGCCGCCGTGCACGTACAGAACCACCGCCGATTCGGCGCTGGCGGGCACCACGCGCTCGGCCGCCATGTGCATGGCTGCTGACGCGTCGGCAACCCGGGCCAGCGCCCCACGCCAGATGCCGGCGCTCTGCAGGCTCTGCGCGGAGAGCGGGTAGGCCGGAATGCTGAGCTGCTCGTAGCTGACGTGCTGGGGCGGGCGCAGCAGCTGGGCAATGTCCGGCCAGTACTCGTGGCAGGTCTGGCCCAACACATGCCAGGTGTGGTCTGCGGAGCTGGTCACCATGAACCGGATCAGGTCGCGCGACAGCTGCGTGCGCTGGTCCCAGGAGTGCACCATGGGACCATTTGCCAAATACCGTGCTGTCGAAACCGAGCCAACTGCCACCAGGCTGCCCACGGCCACCGCCCACCGCGCTGCTTCGCGCACCAAGTCCATTGTGCGCTTTGCGTATTATCAAGCTAACAGGTTCTATTGGAGAATACAATCGATTCAATGGAAGAAAGAAAGAGAGAATGGCACAGACAAGCCACTTGTCTTTCACGGGTGGCGTTTTGGACTGGCGTTGCGCTTCAGCTCATCCAGCCGCTGCTTGGTCTCGGCCAGCACCGCGGCTTTGGGCTGGCGCATGAATATATGCGACCGGCCGAGCTGCCGATACACGGCGGCCTGCGCCCGCGTGGTCTCCAGCTCGCCCTCCAATATCGAAAGCTCCTCCGCACGCGACTCTACCGTGGGCTTCATCGGTTTAATATACTCGAAAAAAAGGAGCGTCTTTGAGGAGAACACGTGTCGCTCCGGCGCAGCAACGATTGCCAGCGACTAAGGTGCAGAGGACAATTCTGGCCAATTAATGGGACAATCTCGTGATTTTCTTTCTGGGCAAAGAAAAAATTTTTCCATTGGTGCCGCAGCCGTTTTTTTGCTGACCCAAATAATTTTTTTTTCCACCAAAAAGTTGTTTTCTTTTTTTTTTGTTCTTCTTCGCGTTGATTATTTTTCACTACACTTTTTTTCTGTTGCTGGGATTCGGCAGCTAGAAACTAGGCTCGTGCTGCGAGAGGGAGCTTGTACCGCGAATTCAGTTGAATCCACGTGAATCCAGCCGCTGTGTTTAGCAGCTTCAGAATCCATACCCAATTATTCCCGTTTCCATCGAATCCTCCACAATGGCAGCGGTTCCTCAGAAAGCCGGCACAGCGTGTCCAAAGTGCGCCACCAAAGTGGAGAGCTTCTCCGTGGACACCAACTGCTCGTTCGTGATGTGCGCCAACACCCATTGCACGTGGCCGTTCGACAGCCGCGACATGTCGGTGTGCTTTGAGCACGACGCCGCGGTGCCGTCGATTCGCAAGCGGGCGAAGAAGCGCAAGCAGCAGATCAGCAAAGAGGAGCGGCGGATTAAGCGGCGACAGACGCTGGCCGTGGAGACGGGTGCGGCGAGTGAGTCGCGCAAGGCGTCGGCGGACACGCTGGTCGGCGACATTGAATGGCTGACCAAGCTGTGCGACGGGTCGGCGCAGCTGCCCGAAGGTAACTATTTGGCAGGAGCGGGTGCCGGCGAACAGCCGGCCCCGCCAGAGTCCAAGCAGATAGAGTCCGAATTGTCGGTTGGCTGGCTGGAATCCATGTTCCAGGCGGCGCCGGCAGTGGATACAGGTAATCTCACCAGCGATTCGAACAATGTAGCCGAGCTGTTCCGAGCCCTGGGCTCCTCTGATGCGGTGATCCCGCAGACCAGCCGCCAGCCCAGCCCGACCACCAACAGCGAGAGCTGCGACGACGACACGGTGGCCGGCGACCTGGCCCTGCTCATGGGCACCAAGCCCGCCGCTCCCGGGTACCTCGACTCGCTGTCCATGCTGCTGTCGCCGCCGGCCACGGCCAGCGTCGAGGGCACGAAACAGAGCGACTCGAGCTTCCTGCTGGACCCGCGGTTCTGGCCGGCGCCGAGCACCGACGCGAAGACGGGCACGCAGCCGGCGTTTGATCTGAACGACCTGTTTGCCGCGTCGGCGGCGCCCGCGGCCACGTCGTCCGAGTTTGCGCCCGACGCAATCTCCCCGCTCGACGCGAATTCCATTGTCGAAAACTTGTTTGGGACATCGAAAATGACACCCAGCACGCTGTAAAAAAAAAGGAGACCCCTAACGTTTGTATTATTCACTCAATCTTCCGAAAAACAAAATATAAAATTTCCCATTTAGACTAGAAACGAACGAGGCTGCTAGCTTTAGAGCCGGGCCGGCGGCTGCAGCTGCTTGCGGGCCTGGAGACGCGCGTTTTGCTGGCGGATCTCCAGCTGCGCAATCTGGCGCGTGTGCACCTCGTCGGGACCGTCGGCAATGCGCAGGGTCCGCAGCCCCGCCCAAAAGTCTGCCAGCGGCGTGTCCTGTCCCACGCCCGCCGCGCCATGCATCTGAATCGCACGATCCAAAATCGTCAGCGCCACGTTCGGCACCACCACCTTGGCCATGGCAATCTCCTTGAGCGCGTTCTTCGCGCCGACCTTGTCAATCATGTCGGCCGCCCGCAGCACCAGCATGCGCGCCGACTCCAGGTCCATGCGCGACTTGGCAATGTAGTCCAGAACCACGCCGTGCTCGGCGATCTTGCGCCCAAACGTCGTGCGCGCCTGCACGCGATGCACCATTAGCTCGAGCGCGCGCTCGGCCATGCCTAGGGACCGCATGCAGTGGTGGATCCGCCCGGGGCCCAGCCGGCCCTGGATCACCTCAAACCCGCGTCCCTCGCCCAGAATCAGGTTCTCGCGCGGCACCCACACGTTGTCAAACTGCACCTCGCAGTGGCCGTGCGGCGCATCGTCGTATCCAAACACCGTCAGCGGCCGAACCACCGTGACGCCGGGCGCGTCTGCGGGCACCACGACGATCGACTGCTGGCTATGCTTCTTCGCCGCCAAGTCCGTCTTGCCCATGGTTATAAACACCGCGCACTTGGGGTGCCCGGCGCCCGAGATCCACCACTTGCGGCCGTTGACCTTGTAGCCGTCGCCACTGCGCTCGATGCGCGTGCAAATGTTGGTCGCGTCCGACGAGGCCACTGCAGGCTCCGTCATTGCAAACGCCGACCGGATCTTGCCCTCGAGCAGTGGCTGCAGCCAGCGCCGCTTCTGCTCGGCGCTGCCGTACTTTGCAAACACCTCCATGTTGCCGGTGTCCGGCGCACTGCAGTTGCACGCCTCGGGCGCGATGGCCGGCGACCGCCCCATGATCTCGCACAGCACGGCGTACTCGTAGTTGGTCAGCCCGCCGCCCTCGGCGTACTCGCGTGTCAGAAACAGGTTCCACAGTCCCAGCTCCTGAGCCCGCGCCTTGAGCCGTTCCATCACCTGCGGCACCGTCTGCCACCGCTGCGCACCCGTGCCCAGCTCGCGCCGGTACTCGGCCTCGGCTGGAATGCACTCGTCTTCGACAAACGCCGTGAGCACGTCGCGAAGCTTCTCGGCTCGTGCAGAAAGCTGTACAATCGACATGATTTGTTTAGGCTGGAAGGAGAGTATAAATAGGAGACAAAACAGAGCCAAAGTTAATCCCAACAAAGAGAAAGGGCGCTGTGGAACAAGAAGCAAGCTTTATAGGGTCCTCGCTTGCAGCACAGGCCGCTCCTGTTGCTAATCAGGCGAGAAATCGAAAGCACATGACACGCATCGGATCGTTAGCTTGGCCGTCGGGCCCGGGAACTTTTCCTCCCTCGGCCTCCGCAGTTGCTCCGAGCTTCTCGCATGCACACGAATCAGATTTTTCCATCGCCTCCACACAGACCCGACCATTATCTGAGGCCTGGCGTAGGCCCCGTTTGCCATAAGCCCGGGCTTGGTCTTGATGTCGCCCGCCTGCTAGCCGCCTGTGCACATTGGCCCGATCGAATCGACACCAAATTAGAGGCTAATGAGCATGCTGTATTCGCTCGATGGATACAGCCTGTCTTATTAAAGATAGCATCGGGCATTGCGCCAAAGTAGTGACAAGTTCGGTCACGACAAGCACTGTCAGATTAAAAAAAACAGTGCCCATCTTGGACCCAGTGCTATTGACTCTGTTCGCTTCACCCATCATCGCAGTAATCGGGTAACTGGCCGTCGCGTGTTACTCTGAAAATCCGAGCCATTCTACAGACAACAAATCAATTGACCGCTGCAACTAGTGTAACAAGACCTTGTTTTTTTACGGCACGTAGTCATGCGCACTATTTAACAAGAAGCCTTGCCACATTGGCGCAACAATTGCCAAGAGTGTGCGGACAATGTGCGTTTCGACCAAAAGGAGTTCTCAAAACCCGCATCTGCCGTTTTCTTCGTTGTCTCTGGAGCAAAGAGGAGAGCCAAGAAATTAGCAGGCGGGCGCATGCCCTGTTTGCCAAGCCAGGGCCAAGGTGCCGTGCTTTGACAAATTCACACATCAAAGTACTCTTTTTTTTTTGAAGAGCCGGCGAATAAATAGACGTGGTGCGGTGGGGGTTTCTCAACCACCCGCAATTCTTCTATATTTACCGTTACTATAATTGCTTCCCAAATAATGCCGTTTGAAAGTCGTTTTATGGAGTTTTCATCGAAATGGATGCCGAGGCTCAGACGCCAACGCTCAAAAAGCTCAGACACCCAGCTGACGCAGGCGTGTGTCCTGCGCAGCCGAGGAGTAAAGATACTCCACGTTGGCAAGGACACAATGCAAAACAGGCACGGGCAGTGCGACGACAGCATGAGCAACAACACGCTGTACTTCTTTGACGAAGACCCCTACGTGCCCGAAGGCGCCGTGCCGTATTTGGACGACTGCGATGAAGAGCAGATTGCCGCCCATATTGCCTACGTGGCCCGCCGGCGGTCGCGCGCGCATTTCTGGCACAAGTGGCAGCTGCGACCAGCTCCGTCGTAAAAAAAATGCATGGCGCAGCCCGTTAATGCGCTGTAGCATTTTTGTACCTAATAAACCTCCTGTGATATAAGCTGCAACCAAATCTCCGCTGAACCACGGAGATTGCCGGAACAAGGTTTTTCCGTGTCGGAGAGCGACCCCATCGGATCAAAAAAAGGGCACTCCTTTTTGTGCCTAAAAGATTTTCCGGCTGGGGGAGAAGTTTGAAGCGGTTGGCTCGGCAAATAGCAATTTCCGTCAGGGCTTCATAGTTGAGCATCTGGGCACGGAGATGCGTAGTCTAATAAAGTTGGTGCTTGAGCGTCGGGGTTCCGAGACCCGGTCAAATTCATTTAAATAGGGACGAAAGGAAGCTCAAACTGCGTCAATTTTTCTATCCAAGCACTTTTATTTTCCATCGACTCTGGCAATTGAACATTGATAGCTTTTCAAAATTTTAACTAATGACAGAAACGCCTCAAGACACTCGAAGTATGAGCCGAGACACCATAGCGCCGTCGCATTCGTCGACCACTAGCAAGCATTCGGTCGACACGGAAAAGAAAGCGGCAGCAGCAGATGCCCAGGAGCTGCCGTACTCGCCGTTTTCGGCCAAGACCCGGGCGATGATTGTGATTATTACTGCGCTTACAGGCCTGGTCAGCCCGCTATCGGCAAACATGTACTATCCGAGCATCACCAAAGTGCGCGATGACCTACACACGACACAGTCGGCAATTACCTGGACAATTACCGCCTATGTTATCGCGATGGCTGTGTTTCCACTGCTGTGGAGCAACTTGGCGGATTTTATTGGCCGCAAGCCCGTCTACGCGCTCTCCATGCTGATATTTACGTGCGGTAGCGTTGGCTGCGCGCTCTCGCGCAGTTTGACCGCACTGATCGCCTCGCGCGTGGTGCAGTCGGCGGGGTCGTCGGCGGTGCAAGGCGCGGGCGCAGGGACAATATCCGATATTTATCCGCGCGAGCAACGCGGTACGGCGCTGGGGATCTACTACCTGGGACCGCTGCTGGGCCCGTGTCTGGGGCCGCTGATCGGCGGATACATTGGACAAGACGTTGGCTGGCGGTGGGTGTTCTGGGTGCTGGCAATATGGGGCGGCGTAATGATGCTGCTGGCCCTATTTGTGCTGCCCGAAACGCACCGGCGCATGGTGTCCAAGAAGCACCGGATCCAGCCGGTGAATATACCGCCGCTGCTGGGACTGAAGGACAACAACCCGCTGCTTGACATTGCCACGGCACGCTACCCGGTCATTGCACTGTCCATGCTTCATTTTGCCATGCTGTTTGGCACGTACTTTACCAACGCGACTGCACAGCCGCTGGCATACGAAGGTATCTATGGTCTATCGCAGGGCATGGCCGGGCTGTGCTTCTTGTCGTCGGGCGTGGGCTGTGTAGTGGGCTCAATCTCTGGTGGACGCGTCACTGATTTGCTGCTCAAGCGGAGGCGGCGGGAGCTGGAGGCGGCGGCGGCGGCAGATTCTGAGCGCGCCGAAGAGATCAAGGTCTCGGCCGAAACGCGGCTGGGCGCAATGTGGATAGGCACGGGTGTGTTCCTATGCGGCGTGATCATCTGCGGCTGGCTGCTGGAGCACAAGCTGTCGCTAGCCGGCGTGCTGGTGACTCAGTTCTTTATTGGCGGCGGCATGGCGTTCACGTTCCAGTCGCTAGGCGGCTACGTTATTGACGTGTTCCCGACGCGGTCCGCGCGCATCACTGGAGTGCAAAACTTCTGGCGCAGCGCGTGGGCGGCGGTTATTGTGCAGCTGTTCCCGACCATGTACACCAACATTGGGTGGGGGTGGTCGTACACTGTCATGTTTTTCCTTACGCTAATGTCGCTGATGCTGATGCAGTTTGTGGTGTTCAGAGGCAGCGCACTGCGTGAGCGGTTTGGCCCAAGCGCCGATTTGCAATAGATTTTTTTATAGTTATTTCAATACCGCATTTACTTCATTATAGCGCGAGTCACTTTGCGGCCTGCAGAGCAGCCAGACGACGGGCGACCTCAGCAATGTACTCGTCGGTGGTGACGTAGGTGTCAGGACCAGCAGCGCTGCCATGGATAGAAATGGCCAGGTCCTTGGTCATGACGCCGCCAATCACCGACTGGATGCAGGCGGTCTCGAGATTCTCGGCAAAGCGCTCAAGCTCGGGAGTCGCATCCAGCTGAGCACGGTGGATCAGGCCGCGCGTCCAGGCATAGATCGACGCGATCGGGTTGGTGGAGGTCGGCTTGCCCTGCTGGTGCTGGCGGAAATGACGCGTAACGGTGCCGTGGGCAGCCTCGGATTCGTAGACAAACTCGCCAGGCTGCGTGCCCTTGGCGACCAGGACCGACGACATCAGTGCCAGCGATCCGCAGCCCTGTGCAACCAGATCCGAGATAATGTCGCCCAGCATGTTGCCCAGCGCCAGAATCAGGCCGCCTTCCATCTTGACCAGCTGGGCAACCATGTCGTCGACCAGCCGGTGCTCGTACCAGATGCCCAGGCGCTCAAACTCGGCGCGGTACTCGGCCTGGTACAGCTCTTCGAAGATCTTGTCCCAGTACGCGTCGTACGTCGAGATCACGGTCGACTTGGTGCCCAGGTACAGCGGCAGCTTGCGGTCAATCGACATCTTGAAGCACGCGTGCGCAAACGCCGTAATCGACTCGCGCGTGTTGAACATGCCCAAGCCGACACCCGGCCCGGCAAAGTCGTATACGGTCTTGCGCATCGCCGGCTCACTGGCGCCCTCGGGAGTAAACATCACCTCGTAGCGTCCAGGCCCATCGACCTCAAAGTCAGTCGACTTGTACTGGTCGCCGAACGCATGGCGCGCAATGATGATCGGCTTCTTCCACGCCGGAATCAGCCGCGGGACATTGTCGATAAAGATCGGCTCACGGAACACGGTACCGTTCAGCGCATTGCGGATCGTGCCGTTGGGCGACTTCCACTTTTGCTTGAGGCCAAACTCCTTGACGCGCGCGTTGTCAGGCGTGATGGTCGCGCACTTGATGCCGACCTTGTACTTCTTAATCGCCTCGGCTGCGTCCAGCGTCACCTTGTCGTCGGTCTTGTCGCGGTTCTCCATGCCCAGGTCGTAGTACTTGATGTCAATGTCCAGATAGGGCAGAATGAGCTGGTCCTTGATCCGCTGCCAGATGATACGCGTCATCTCATCGCCGTCAAGGTCGACGACCGGGTTCTTGACCAGGATCTTCTGCGCCGGCGCGCTGGCGTCTGCACTCATTGCAAAAAAGAGAGTAGTTCGGGGTTAGCAATGGTGATTTAGCAAAGAGACAAAAAAGAATGAAAGAGAAGAGAAGCAGATGCACGGTCCAGCGCCCCGGGTCAGGCTTTTATACATCTGCTGCCCGCCGGCACAAACCGGAAGCGCGCGAGCCGCTAATCGGAGAATTGCGGCCTTCCAAATACGGAATTTCTCGCGCTGTTTCTCATGTGAGGCACAGCCGGGATCGGCTTATCTGTTATCGCCATCCGGCTGCTCGGCCAAAGATAAGGGGCATTGTATACTTACAGGCGCGTGCGGCCGGGGTTCTGGCCAGGCGTGCCATGCCGGAAGCGGCGGAACTGGCGACGGGAGCGCGGGCAATACGGCCAAATGCGGCAAACATTCTAAAAGCAATACGGTAGCGCTAAACCGAAAAGATAGAAGCGAAAATGCTGAAACCGAACGTTACAGAGACAAGCCTGGCCCAGTTTTGAACGAGACAGCCGGCGGGATTTTGGACGGCTGCCCCCCTCGTCCACGAAAATCGCCGAATCCCGCAGGCTGGAAAGCTGCTATCGGTCACCAGCGCCCTCCCCCGGATCCACACTTCCCCCATAAAGGCGCACCAGCGCGCCCTGCAGACAGAGCCAAGCCGCGCATGCGAATTAATGTGTTGACGCCTCGCTTTTGCATCCGAGTACTGTCGTCATCGCCATGGCTTCTACACTCGAGCGGCTGCTTGCGCGCGCTGGCGTGGTTGGCCGGCCCGCTATCCTCGATGGCGGCTTTGGTCAGCTGCTCGCCGACGAGGCCCCGGAGTTGGACCTGTCGGACGGTCTCTGGGCCTCAGGCGTAGCTGTGAGATCGCCGGGCATGGTTCGGGCTATTCACCGGCGCTTCCTGGAAGCCGGCGCTGATATTATCTCCACTGCAACGTACCAGGCGTCGGCCCAGGGGTATGTGGCCGCGGGCATTGCTGCAGATGAAGCTGCTGCCGACAATGTAATGGCAGCTGCACTGGAAATTGCCGTCGATGCACGGAACGAGCACATGTCTCGCACTCCCGTCTGCTCCCGGCCATTGATTGCCGCGTCGCTGGGCTCAATTGGCGCGACTCTGTCGAATCTAAGCGAGTATACGGGCGACTATGGCCATGGGATGACAGAGACAAATATCCGAAAATTCCATTTGCAGCGACTCTTGCTGCTGGCAAGGTGCCTGCAAATGCCTCGGCTCCGTGAGCAGATTGATCTGGTGGCAATTGAAACAATTCCGTCGCTAATGGAGACCTCAGCAGTGGTGTCGGCGCTGCACGATCTTTCTCAACGCAGAGTCGAGCTTCCGCCTACATGGATATCGTTTACTGCAAGCACGGATGGCTGTGTGGGCCACGGCGAGCCCATTGAAGCGGTCATTGGAGCCGCAGCCAATTCGCCAAGCGTCTGTGCCGTAGGATTCAACTGCATCCCCGTAAACATCGCCTCAAATCTATTAAAGCGCGCGCGAAGAGTGACTTCCAAGCCAATTGTATGCTATCCCAACGGTCAGACATGGTCCGGGTTAGACGAAGACTGGCAGGACAAGCGTCTTCGGATAACACCAGCAGACTTTGCCATTGAGGCACGTCGCTGGATAGATTGTGGGGCAACAATAGTTGGCGGATGCTGTAGAACGACGCCTGAACATATACGCGCAATTTCAAACAGTGTGGGGTAATTCCATTTTCATTTTCACATTGGTGGTCCACATGGCGCACGTTGTGGTGCCATGTGGCAAGAAGGACGGGGAATAACCTGGCCGATAGCCAGCAAAGGTGTAGGATTTCTTTCTTGTAACCGTTCGTCTTCTGCGTTATATATTTTACACTTTAACAGCAATGCCGCCCGTGGATATCTATCGCGTCTACTACATGGCGCCGCGCGATGCGCAACCAGGCACCGAGTACGCAGCAATGCTTTCGGCGATTATAGAGCAAGCTGCTGCTCGCGCGTCTAACCCGGGCGCTGTTGACCGGAAGACAACGGATATTATCATCCGCGATACTGCACAGAAGAAGCATCCCAAGGGCTGCAACTGCGGCTGTGCCGGTGGTCGCCACCATAAATCCCGGCACCGCCACCGCCACCATCATCACCACAAGCACCAGGGCAGCTCAGGGCACGCCATCTACTCTCAAGCAGCGTATCGCGCCCAATATCCGTCGTATATTGAAGCAGCCTCACGGGTGCACCCGTCTCTACTTGACACCGCCTTTATTGAGTTCGCGTGTCTAGGCCTATCGCTGCTATTGAGCATGTGCTTGCTGCTTATTGGATACAAAATCGGAAATATAGTTTGCAAGTACGAAGCTGCGCGCGATCGCGGCCAGGGTCGTGGCCACAAAGGGTCGCTTGCACGCTTCCAGGATGAAAGCGAGGATAAGCAACCACCACGGCTACTGACCAGGGATACGGGCGTGCAGTGCGACGATACCGAAACCAGCCCGCTGCTGTCGCTCTAACATCCGGGCACCGGATCAACCCATAAACACGGCAAACATGGTTTATATTTGCCTGCCGATTAAATCGCTTGGGCCCAACCCAGCCAAAATCTTAATAAACATCATTGAAACGTTTCGTTTCATAATTGGAGCTATTAGATCCGCTTCTTTTTGCGCAATAGGATTTTGGATATTCCAGCTCCGTAAACCGAACCACGCGACGGTTTTAGAGCCAGGCTCGTTAATTGCCTCAGCGCAGAGCCAGGTGTTAGATCCTTCGCACATACCACACAACCAATGAATCCAGAGCAAGTGGACGTGTACGATGTGCACTGCCACATCCACGAGACGCCCAGTGCTTTTGAGGCAATAGAGAGCACACGAAAAATTGTGTACTGCGTCCAGGCGACCAAATACAGCGACTGGGTCGACGTAGTTGGCCTTAAGGACAGGCACGGCGACCGAATCATCCCGGGGTTCGGAGTGCACCCATGGTTTGTCGAGCGTGTAGTGTCTGGTGAAATCCCCGCGTCATGGACCGAGGAGCTGCGGCAGATGCTTACCCGGCATCGAGGAATCCTGGGCGAGTGCGGGCTGGACAAGGCTGCACGCAATCCAGACACCGGTCAGGTGTATCCGTTTGAGCCACAGGTACAAATTCTCAAAACGCAGCTAACCATTGCGTATGAACTGGGCGTCCCCGTGTCGCTGCACTGCGTGCGGGCATTTGGAATGCTGGCCGATGTGCTCCGCGCAGCAGAGAAGGCCAGCCAGCTGCCGCGGCTGATCATGCTCCATTCATACAGCGGGTCGCCGGATATGCTGCAACAAATGTTCCTCAGGGGTGAGCTGGGTCGGCGTATCTACGTGAGTTTTTCGAGCTTTGTGAATGGTCGGAACCGGGCAAAGTCGGTGGCGTGTATACAGCAAGTACCATCCGACCGGCTGCTTGTAGAATCGGATCTACACGACGCTACCACGGCAGCAGCAGCGTTGGACGAGGCGACGGCGCTGGTGGCCGAGGCACGCGGCTGGTCACTTGTCGACGCAAAAACGCAATTACGCGCCAACTCGCGGGCGTTCTTCGGCTGATATTTTTAGAGTGCGCGCAGACTTTGGATCTTTTTTTGGCCCTGCATTTGCTCGCACGCCCATCCCAAATTAGCCCGGCAAGCGTCCGACTTTCTTCTCTTTTCTGAATATTTTCTGCCTGGCTTGTTTGATTTATTTTTACACTATTTCGATGCTCACGCTGCCGCTCCATGGAGAAGCACTGCTTGACCGCACTGGCGACAGCCCGCGGTCGTTGTTGCCAGGAGGACCGGCGCTGTCGGCGTCGAACCGGTCGTCAGCATCCAGCGCCAACGGCATAGCCGGCAGCGGCCACAGCAGCACCAGCAGCGAGGCGCACATCGACAAGCTGTCGCGACTGGAAAAGCACAAAGCGCTGCCCGAGTCGCTGGAGGAGGGTGTGTATAACCTGCCTATCGAGTTGGATGTGCTGGCGTGTCCGCCGGCCTTTCGTGAGCAGCTCGAGGCCGAGGCGTACACGGTGCTCGATCTTTCGAAGCTGCTGGCACACGGCTCGCTGCCGCTGCTTTTGCAAATTCACGAGACCAAGGTGGCAACCACACACGTGCTGTTGCTGACCGTGCCACCGGGCGCACGTCGCCTGCCCAAGCTCACACGCAACGCGCTCAAGCTTGGTTGGCCACGGGTCACCGCAATCAAGCTTTTACACAGCATTGCATCGCTAGACGACGAGCTGGAGTACAAGATCTGGATGCCCCGCGACTACAAGCGGTATTTCCCTAATCTACGGTCTATTTCGTATGTCGCCTTCAACTCTGATAGCGGCTACTTTCGCGAAATGTGCCATACGATGGGCCCGGAAAACGCGCAATCGGTGGTATTCCGCGCGTCGCAGCGACACATGGAGATCCTGAACCTGAGCTCGCGGCTGATGCGGTACATGGCTCACGCGAACTTCTTGCTGACCAACCTGTCGCTGACAATAAGCAACGAGCCCAATTACCCAGACTACGCGTTCACGGTGATTCGGACGGTGCTGCTAACCGATCTCAATGCACCGACCAACCTCCGTCTGAACGTTGACTGCACGGATCTGTTATACAAGGTCACCGAGAACATGACACTGCGCTTTATCTCGCTGTATCCGGACCAAAGCGAGCCCACTACACCGACCGATGAGCTGCCTTTTTGCAAGCCGTCTGTGCGCGAGCTGATGCTGCGTTTCCAGAGAATCGGCAAGCTCGGAATCCCCTTTGCTGCCCGGCATTTTCCCAACCTCGAGCGACTCGTGCTCAATGCGCATGCCGAAGTCGGACACCCATCATTGGAGAACACGCTATATGGATGTATGTTTCTTGAACGCTGGTTGCTGCTTTCCCGCGTACAGCTAGCCCACATCAACGACACGCTGGTGCAGCTACTGGCTAGCAGCTGTCCGCGGCTGTCAGAGCTGATCATCTTTAATGCCGCGACCCACGAGGAGCTGATGGCCAAAAGCCTGTTCGACATCCACCACAATCCGCTCCCGCTGCCCAGCACGCCGTCGATGCGGTTTACGCCCAAGGGTTTGCACTATCTGCTGACGCGCTTTCCTCATTTGCGGGTGCTGGATCTCAACTATCCAATGTACGTGGATCCGCTGACTCGGCCGCAGGACATTGACCTGTCACTGGCGTCGTCGCTGCTGCGGGCTACCGAGGTGCCTAGTCCGCACTATCCACGGCATCTGCGCTACCTCAGCATCCCGCTTATTCCCCTTTCGGCACACGGAATCTCGGGCATAATTAGCGCCTTTCCCAGCCTGTCAACATTGGAGGTGCGCCTGGCGGCGACCCCGCGGCCGCCGTCATCGGCTCGGCGCAAGCTGTTTTCGCGGGTTAAGGATGCAATTCCACGTCAAGCACACGAGCGAGGCAGCCGCCGTCCAGCCGAGCTTAGTGCGTTGTGGATCTGGTCGGACTGGTCTTCGGCCACTACCACACTGGGCCAGGTAATGGAGCTGTTTGCATCTGCGCGTGCGCCGCCACGGGTATATATTCCTTACGTTGCGGGCGTCAACTCGCCGTCGGAGGTAGACACGCGGCTAATTCTGCAGTACATGGAAAAAGAGATGCCCTCGATCCGTGTGCACCGCTTCGAGTACAATGTCTCGGACTATTATTTGTAGGCTATCTACTATCGCTATTCTGTTATTATAAACTATCCATCTAACTCTACGCTTCCTCCTTGGCTTCGGCCGTTGTTGCTGTCGTCGTTGGCACCACCTGGATCGTGAAAGAGGCCTGACCAGC
>JANBPA010000002.1:0-11191 GCA_027575275.1 Coemansia sp. RSA 2711
AGCAAAGCAAATGACAGGGAGCTCTTGCCAGCACCAGTTCTGCCAACTATGCCAATTTTCTCATACTTCTTGGTGCTGAAAGACAGGTTGTGCAGCACAGTATCCAGCTCATCTCTATAGCGTAGATTATAGTCTTGGAATTCCACTACTCCATTGCTGGGCCAATTCTTGGTTGGGCTATTCTCTGGGATTACCCATGGTGCCTCCTGGTCAATATTCTCAGCATATACAAGGTACTGTTTAAATGGGTCCATTGTATGTGAAATATTATTACTGCCCTTAACCAAGTAATTCAGTGCATCATAAAGTTGATTGCTTAATTTAATCAGTTCCTGTGCACTACCTGGTGTAACTGGCACAGTGAATGACATGTACTTTAAGTACACCAGTACAGCCAATGTAATTGACATTTCTAATAAATTCATTGCAAAACTACAGAGATCACTCAGCATACTCATATGTGCATCTGCAAAACGAACATCCATTACCAGACACCCAATGTAATTTGCAAAGTGCAAAACTTTATCATGCACTCTTATTATCTCATGGCCATCTAGCAACTCATCAGTCATATCATCATCATCTACCAAATAAATATCTTTCACTGCTTGTTCATAATTATTACTGATAGTGGTATACATATTTCTGACAGTTTTAGCAAACAAAACTGGAACTGCTGCTGAAAATATCATAAATATGGGCATGTTCATCATACCAAAGAGTGTTACCAGGGCACAAAATGTATAATATACTTGCTTAGTAAGTTTTTCCGATATCCGTGAAGTAAAATTATATATGCCAGTATTAAAAATTGATTCAATTGAGTGGCGTGGCAGCCGCTCAAATGTAGTAATTTTTGAATCAAGCAAGTGTTGCAGCAGCTTTCCTTTCATATTCCTAATTGCATTATGCTGCCAAATATCTTCCTGTAATAAAGTTGTTAATTCACTGGCTTCATAGTAAATAATTTCATAAACAAGCTCAAGCATAAAATAGTGGCAAGCAGCATTGGCAGTCATTGGCAGATTACTCTTTGGAATTAGGTCCAGCTTCTTATTTAGCAGGTAATTTTGCATGTATGCTTGGACAAGCTGAATAAGAACAGTGACAGCAACTATACCATATCCACTAAGGCTAATAAATTTCCAAACCAGCATAGCATTGCCTAACCGCTGCTTTGTTTCTGGATTAATATTAAACTTTGCCACATCTTTAGAAACTGGCTCATCTGTACTAATTGAATCAGGACATTGAGGCATTGGATTGCTAGAATCAATGAACTCAACTGCTTCTTGTTGGCTTATATCAATGTTACCATTGTCAAGTGTAATTTTGATGTCACTTAAAGGCACAACATGCTCTGCATGGGTCACCAATATGCAGGTTTTACCATTCAAAATACCATTCTTGGATAACACTTGTTCCACCAAGTGCCTTTCCACCTGAGCGTCCACAGCAGACAGAATATCGTCCAACATGTACACATCTGCATTGTTGTAAATAGCCCTACATAATACAGTATTAAATATAAGATTTAGCAAACAAACATTTAGCATGACAACATAACATAACATAGCACATGGTGATATGTATATGCAAATGAACAGAAAGCTTACCTTGCCAATGCCAACCGTGCTTTCTGTCCTCCAGACAGATTGATTCCCTTGTGGCCAATTTCTGTCTGGTCACCTGCAGGCAGCTGTTTTAGATCTTCATCCAAAGCACAGGCACAGATGACCTGCTTATAGAACTCTTCCTCATAGTCATTGCCAAACAGTACATTCTCTCGAAATGTGGCATTCATAATCCAGGGCTTTTGGCTAACATACCCCAGACGACCATATACACACCCACGACCACTGACCAGAGGCATCTCGCCACACAGAGCTGACAGCAGAGAGGATTTACCACTACCCACCCGGCCAACTACAGTGACAAATGATCCTGGTTTGATGGCTAATGACAATGGCTGTAGTGAAAACTTGTCAGGCCCCCAGCTAAAGCAGCAGTTATTCAGCTCAACTGCACTCACTGTAGATGCTTCAATTGGTTGCTTGGAAATATATTTGATGTCCTTATATGCATTGCCACCCTTGTGCAAATAATTTTCCAACTCTGTCAAGCACTGAATTATATGAGCAATGGTGTCTATATTATTAATAACGTCTTTGAGCTGTGACACATGATACAGTAGTATGGACATTTCAACAAATGTGTGCTGGCCTTTGTCTCGAGCATATAACATGATTATTGTTTTTGTTATTAAATGTGGCCCATAATGAGACAATCGCTTATATATGTTCCATATCCACCCACTATATATGCTTTTATCAGGATTTAAACATAGCATCTTAGCCACCTTTGAATTCCAAGCATATTGCTTAATTGTCCGCATGTTGGCAACAATTGCTTCTGGCTGCAATATTTGAGGACCACTAGCTAATATTTGCTTCCTCAAAGTTTCAGCCCACTTATCCATATAGGAAACGCTGAAAGTAAACAGTACAGCAAGTACTGGTGCAAGTGCAGCCAGCCATCCCATTTTGGAAATAATATAGTACATGCTAGTGCATTCTGCAGCCATCCTAGGCAAGTAAGTGGATGCCATGTTTAATCCTCTGACAAGTCTGTCACAGCAACCATCTATACATCTAATGCTGTATGTATCCTTGTCATAGTCACTCTTGTAAGTAAAATATTCTTCGATAAAGTAGTTGTGAACAGCTGTACTGTATTCCTTGATCTGAGCAAAAAATTCAGCATCAATATATTCTTCGACTGGCTGAGCAAGATAGGAAAGAATCCACAATGTAGTATATGTGACAAATTCGGTATTCCTTGTACCAGCTGTGGCAAATGTGCTGAATATCTGAATTAGCAGCACACTTTTGTAATTAGTGACAAAAGAAATGATGTATCTGGCTATTATCAATGGAATCACTTTCTTCCACTTTAAACGCAAGAATGATCGTAGAAAGCTAAACCTTTGTGTAGGATCCCAGTGAAACTTGCTCTTTGTGTCATAAAATCTTTTTCTGTTTTCATCGCTGCTGCTGCCAAATCCGCGCCATGTTTCATTCCAGAGGGATATGGCAAGTTTAACAATATCAAACATAAATGCCTTTTGGACTGCTTGCAACACAGTTGTGCGGATATGGGATTCAAGCAGCATCCAGCCGGCTGCAAGATCGAGTAGGGTGCCATAGATGCTACCAGTTGACAGCAAAGTGAATAGCCAGGCATGGTTAGCTGCTGCAGCCAAATGGAGGATGGCAACATGGCTGCTGGACTGGCCACATGTAGTGGTTGCAAGTGCCAGAGCTAGGTTCGAGATGGTCAATAGTGGGTTAGAATAGCTTGAAGACAGCACACAGCTTGCCACAGCAGCCGCACAGGCAAATAGGTTTATTCGCTGCACTGCTTGGAATCGCTGGATACAGAAACCCCAAGCAATAGTACTAGTAAGAAGAAGAATATTATAAATCATTACTGGAAAAAAATATGTAGGAAGAAAAAATGGAGGAAAGAAGAGTGAGCAGTGGCGGGTTTAAATAAGAGGACTCTAGCAATTACACTTGCATTTGCTGCGGCCATCTGCTTGCCTTTTGCTGCGGCCTCAGCCCAAGCCAAAGGGCTTTTGTATTAAAAGAATGGAGGATACCTTTGAGCCATCACAAAGGTTCTTTTGTAAGAGCATGGTTGCTAAGTTTTTCAAAGAAAAAGAATAGCCTTTTCTACGTGTCTTGTTAAATTAAGCAGTACTTTAATTTTATAATGGATAATTAAATTCTGCTAAGCATGGCAAGTATTGAAGCACGGATACTGACAGAATGCAGAGAAGCCAACAATGGTACATAGTTTAGTGTATTTTTTTTTTTAAATTGACATGTCTTGTTAGTGAAAGGTTTGCAACAAAGCCAAGCTAAAGTGCAAAATCATTGCTAGTACAGAGAAGTAGTCGAGTAGCATAAGTATAAACCAATTAACATACAATACACAGGCAGTGCCGCCTCAACCGCTTGCGCAGACAGTTTGCACAAATCGATTGACAACAATATATGGAAGAAACAAGAATAAGCAAAAAGAAAAGAACAAAAATCTACAAGAAACACAAGGAAAATAAGCACGTTCATGGCATTAATCCCCTTTTTCAGACGACTTTTCTGCGCTTGCCGTAGCGCGTGGACGTGCCTAGGTTCGGCGGCCAATCGTTGCCCAGTTCCAGCCACAGGTCCTTGGCCGCGCGCCTGACCAATGAGCGGAAGATGCGGTATTCCTCCTGCACCTCCTCGAGCTCCCGGATCACCGACCGGATGTGTGGCGGGTCCGCCGACTGCGCGTCATCGGCGGACTCGGACGTCAGGCGTTTGGAGCGGCCACCGGTCTTCGGCTGCCGCAGCGCCAGCGGCGGACGTCCGCGTCTGGGCGTGCCCGCAGCCGTCCGGGCGCGCCGGGGCCGCGCCGGGTGCTCTTCAGCAGACGCAGGCGTCTCGGGCTTTGGGGCGTCGTCGGAGTCGTCGGCAACCGGGGACTTGGCGGGCGTCGAGCCGCTGTGGTCCGAGGGCTGCGGGGACGCCGACACGCCGGCCTCGTCGTCGCCGTCGTCGGCCGGCGACGAGGGCGTCGGGTCCTTGACCAGCGTGTTGTCCGAGTCGCCGCCCAGCATAGGCGGATCGGCTGGCGGCAGGCTGAACGGCAGGTGCAGGGTGTCTGAGCCGGTTTGCCAGAGGCGCCACTGGAACTTTGCGTGGACGTGTCCGGTTTTGAGAAACGACAGCGCGCCCTTGATGGCCTTGTCTTTGACAAAACTCGAGCTGTTGCCTGCAAACTCCGTGTACGGTCGTTTGCTAGTGTCGAACGTCCGTAGTTCACTGCCCCTAACCGTAGAACTACGAAATAAAAAAAGGAGCGGTTTTAAAAAGAGCTATTAGCGGAAATGAAAAAAAATAGCAGCAAAAGGAAAAGAGAGAAAGGACACTTACTATTTGCAGTCTTCAAAATACTTGACAAGGTATTCGTCAGCCCCGAGCTGCGTGCAGCCCATTGTTGCATCGATCTCGTCGGTTGGAACTATCTACAAATAAAGGTCCAAACAACTTTGGGAGGGACTTTGAGTGCCAAAAAAAAAGTTCCATGCTTGCTTCTTGGGGAGTTCACAACCTAGCTAATGCAACCTACCATTGCCGGCCACCAGTACGGAGCCGATGTGTCAAGCGGGTCGACAAACACGACGTCGCGGCCACGCCACACGCACATACCGGGTGTGTCTGGCTGCGCAGGCGACTGCTGTCGTGGCGTCTCCGAGACCGCCGCACTGCCATCAACCATCGCTTATTTGTGGTGCCAAAAAGAGTAAAGCGAATACTACTCTGTAAGCGTGAATTGCCGAATAAAAAGCACCCCCCCCAGGCGACAAGAGAAATGCGGGTAAAAAAAGAGAAATGTTCCCCGTTGCTTGTGCCAGTCGTGCTTAAAGAAGACTGGAATAAGCGCCAAGAGTCGGAGCCAAAAAAAACAAGAGTATAAAATAAACCTCAACGGACCAAGCACTCTTTTATTAGTAGTTTAGCGGCACAGAAGAAAAGGAAGTCCGGCTGGGATTCGTTGGCTGCTTTCCCCCAAATAAAGAGGGAACCAGTCCCGTCTCATTCTCCCCCCTTTTTCTCCTTGGAGTCTGACGTGCCAGGGATCCCTGCAGGCATTGGCGCTGGCAGCCTTGGAATGAGCACCACGATGACTGCCAGACACCCTCCACCCCCTGGGATCCACAGACTAGCCATGGCATTCCGCGAACTCGTCACGGAGGCTGGCGCTGGCCAAGCGTGCCCCGCCCGGGTACTCGCTACTGCATCTCGACCCCCTCCTTTCAAGCTGGTCCAAGCTCTGCAAAAGCACCGCCACTGCACTGAAGCAACGCATAACCTCCCTAGCCAGCCAAATGAAGAAACAATTGCAATGTAAGCTTTAATTAATAATAGATGTTTTTATAGGGGGAAGAAACTACATTAGATCTTTTTTTTTTGTTTAATCATTCAGTTACTGCATCAACTGAGACTGCGACTTTAACGCCCACGGCGGACGGAAGTTCGCGTTGCGGAACCGACGCTCGAGGTTATCCAGCTGCGCATTCGGCGAAAACCCCTGCTGGGGCGCCGCAAAGCTGCTGGTCAGTGGATCCTGGCTCTCAAACGGATCAAACTCCGAGGACACGCTGGCCGGCCCGCTCTTGCCCGCCGCGTACTTTTGCAGCGCATCGGCAATCGACGGGCCGCACGGCGACAGCATGCGCTGCTTCTGCAACGCGTTGCGCTCGTGGCCGCGCGTTGGCGACGCCGGCATGCTCGGCTGGCTGCCGTTGATCTGGCGCTGCGCCTCCTGCCGCAGCGCGTCGACCACGTTGGGGTCGTAGAGCGACTCGCGCGAGCCCGAGAAGATGCTGCGCGAGGCGGCCCGCGACGCCGGGCCGGGCGACGGCGGCGGGCTGGTGATATGACTGACCACTGGCTGCTTCAGCGGCGGCAGCGGCGCCGGCGCAGCGGCAGACGCCGGCTTGGCCTTGGGCTTGGGCACCGGCAGCGGCCGCCGTGCCGGCGAGGGCTCGTTGGCGGCCCGCGCCCGCGGCAGCTCGGGCCGGGGCTGCGGCTCGGGCGTGATCGGGGCAAACGCCTGGCTCTCGATCTGCTCGGCCGCGGCCTCAAGGAAGTTGCGCAGCGCAGTGGTCACGCGACGCGGCTGCGCGTCGCGCGACGCGCCACGGACCGGCGAGGCCCGGGCCGCCGCGGCCGCCGGCATCTGCGGCACCGGCGGCACCGACGACTCCGACGCAGCATCCACAGTGAACCGGTCGCTGGGCACGCCCGCACGCGCGCGGTTGTGGCGCGAGCGGCGGCCCATGGTGCTCTTCTTGCGCATCAGGATGCTGCGGCGGCGCAGCAGCTCGGTGCCGTGCTTCTTGCAGTAGATGGCGCCCTTGATGCGCACGGCGCTGGCCACGGGCGTGACCTGCGAGCAGCGCTGGCAGCGCATGCACGACTTGTGGTAGCCGTAGCCCTCGTGCACCACGCGGTCGTTGAGGTACACGACGCTGCTGCACACGGGGCACAGCGGGTGCTCCCAGCCGTTGATGTCGCGCGTGTCGTTCAGCAGCGACGTCGACGGCCGCGACGCCGACGAGTGGTTGGTCGCGCGCAACGCGTCGCTACGCGCCGCCGCGGACGGCGCGCGCCCGCCGCCGCCAATCAGCGTCGACGCGGCGGCGCTGGGCCGGGGCGCCTTTGCCGGCTCCGCGGCCCGCGACTTCACCGACGCCGGCGCCGAGCCGTCGGCCGGGTAGCGCTTCTCGAGCACCTTGGTCTTGACCTTCTTGTCGACCACGCGCTCAGTGATCCACGGCGTGCCCGACGGCGACGTGACGTGCTCGCGCTCGTAGTGCGTCTGGCGATCAACGCCCACGTCGCCGGCGCGCTGCACCTGCGCCGGGTCGCCCGAATACGCCTCGGCCGAACCGGGCTGCGGGCCGCTCTTCTCGCGCAGCTGGCGCATGTGCTGCAGAAAGTCGTCCACCGACGTACACGACTCCATGATGGCGCGGTTCATGGCCTGGAACTTGGCGTCCGAAATGCCCGGCCGCACGGCCACGGCCTTGCCCGGAGCCGACGCCTCGCCGCTGAAGAAGCGCTGGTAGTCGCGCTCGCAGTACACGTGGCCGTCGATGGCGCGGAACGTCGACGTGGTCAGCAGGCAGTCGCAGGCCTCGCAGCGCAGGCAGCTGGCGTGCATCACCTGCGGCCGCACCACCACGTCGCTCTTGTCGACGCCCTCGCCGCACACGCCGCAGCAGCCCGCGCCGCACGCAGGCTTGGCCGCGGTAGGCGTGCCGGCAAACGCCGGGTGCACGCGCCCGCCGCCGCGCAGCGTCGTCGGCGCCGGCGACGCGGACGCATGCCGCATGCCGCCGCCGACCAGATGCGGGCTGCGCGCCCGCGCCGAGCTCGGATACGAGGCCAGCGAGTCCACGTCCTCCTCGACCACCTTGGGCAGGTCGTACGTGTCGCGCCGGTCGCTCATCAGCGTGCTGGCGCTGCCGAACTCGGACCCGGTGCGCGGCCGGCTGCGGCGGCTGGCCAGCGACCCGGTCTCCAGATCGAGGCGGTCGACGACCGGGTCCTCGGGGTACGCGCGGCTGGCAGCCTGCGGCGTCTCCTGCGTGACCGACTGCGAGTGCGGACGTCCGCGCGCCGCCGCCTGCTGCTCAGCGCGCTCGGCCTCGGCCTGCGCGGCCTGGTCGGCAGCCTCCTGCGCGGCCTGCTCGCGGGCGCGGTTCTTGATGTGCGCCGGCGGCGACGGGAAGCGGCCGAAGATTGGCGACGGCAGCCGGTACGGCATCGGGCTGGGCGGCGCCTGCGACCGCTCCTCGTCGTCGCCGCCGTTGGCCGGCGACGGCGTCCGCCGCTGGGAAGGCTGGTACGCCGGCTGGCGCAGCGGCGACGGCGTGTACCCGCCAGCAGCAGCCGACGTGGCTGCCTGCTCCCGAAGTCCCGGCGCGGCCTGGCTGCGGCCCGAGCGCTGGCTGCCCACGCCCGAAGCCGGGCGCGCGGTGTCGGCCGGATACACCGACTTGAGCTCGCTGGCGGCCGACTCCGGGCGGCTCTCCGACGCCTGCGACGGCGCGTAGCTGCTGGACGACGACGGCGCGTAGCCACTGGTGCGCCGCAGCACGCTGGCCAGCTCGTTCTCGCTGTCGTTGGCCACGGGCGGCGTGCTGCTGCTGCCTCCACGCAGCGACTCGGCCGCTGCGGGCTTGGCCGTTGATGCGCGGCTCGCAGCGCCGCCCGTGCGGCTCGCAGCGCCGCCCGTGCGGCCCATCACAATGTCCAGCTCCGTGAGGCTGCGATTGGCGCTGACCGTGCTTTTGGCCGACTGGGCCTGGGACACGCGCGACACGGCGGAGCGGACCGAGTGCTCAGACCGCGGGGCAGCCTCAGCAGCGCTATGGACCGAGTGCTCGGACCGTGCGGCGCTGCGGGCCGACGCCTTGGACACCCGCGACGCGGCGCTGTGGCGGCTGGCCACCGACGTCGGCGTGCCCGTGCGGCGCAGCCGGGCGTTGTCCAGGCCGCCGGTCCGGCGCAGCACCGCGGCCAGCTCGGCCGGCATGTCGTCGATGGGCATGGGCAGGCTCACGGACGACGCATTATGCGCGTCAGGCGTAACCGGCACCACCGCCTCGTCGTCGTCGCTATTGGCGATGCGGTCGGCATCGCCAAACTCCAGCCCCTCCTTCAGCAGCACGTCGGTGCGGATGGTCGACGACTGCGACAGCTTGCTCTCGGGCCGCGCGCCATACTTGCCGCCCGCCAGCGCCGAGATGCGCGTGGCCGCGCTGGTCGAGCGCGACGACGCGCCGCCGCCCACCAGGCTGTCGCGCGACGCGACTGACTCGGCGTCGCGCCGCGGGCCCGACGCGCCGGACCGTGCCGACCCGCGGGCTGCCGATGACGTCGACTCAAAGTCGTTCTCAATTGATGCCAGCGTCTCGGCTTCGGTGCGCCGCAGCACCTCTTCCAGCTCGCTGACGGCCTTGGCCACCTTGGACTCGGTCGGATGCCGCTCCGAAAACTTGCTTGCGCGGGATGCGGCGCTGCCGGCGGCACTGCGTGCGCTCTGGCTCGGCGACCGCGCGCTTGACGCAGAGCCGGCCGTGGCGTTGAATGCGCTGGCGGGGGCCGGGTGCTGGCGGCTGAACGGCGACTTGAAGTTGATCTCGTTGCTGGACAGCTCGCGGATGAAGATTGGCTGCGACCGGAGCACCTTGAACGCGCGCGCCATGTCTGGCGGCTGCATGCGGTACTTGTCGTCGTCGTCCCAGTACTCCGAGTTGGGCATGCGCGGCGCCTCGCGCCGAGGCCCGTCGCTGTTGGGTGGCCGCCGCGGCTGCGCCGACTCGGGACGCGGCGTCGACGGCTGCGACCGCGGCTGCGACGGCTCGGCTGCCGGCTCGGGCGTTGCGGCCTTGGAGGCCGGCTGCGACTGCGCGAGCTCCGTTGTCTCGTCTTCAGCGTCCGACGGCTCGGGCTGCGCCGGCATGGGCATCGACTTTGTGCGCGGCTTGCGCACCGACTCGGCAATGCTTTCGGCCGGCGCCACCGACGCGGCCACGCTCATGCGGTCGCTGCGCAGCGTGCTGTGGTGCGCGCTGGCCGGCGGCAGATCCTCCATCGACACGCCGCCGCCCACCAGGTTGGCCGACGTGGCCGCCGGAAACCGCGGCGCCTTGGGCGCGGGGCTGACGCTGGTCCGGTCCAGCACGTTGCGCAGCTCGGTCCCGCGCACGCTCAGGTAGTGGCACTGCGACGGCGACGACAGCGCCGTGTGCTCGGTGTCCGACAGCGACGCGTCGCGCGACGGCTGCGCGGCCAGCTCCTCCAGGCTGGCGCGCAGCTGCTCCTTGAGCTTCGTGTCCGCCGTGGTCTCGTCCAGGAGCTTCGCTATCTCGCCGGGCGTCATCCCGCCCGACCCGATAAACCGATACCGGTGGCGCAGCTCGTCCAGATACTTGCCCAGCACCTCGGGCGGGAAGTACTGCGTCAGCAGGCTCTCCACGCGCTGCCGGTAGTTGGGCTTGTCTTTGGACGCACGCCGCGGCCGCAGCTGCTGCCGCGAGTGCCCGCAGGCCTCGGGCGGCGCCACCGGCGGCCCATTGAACGCTGAAAACACGTCGTTGCTGCTGCCGGCAGCCCGTGCGACGCAGCAGCCGCCGCCGCCGCCGCCGCGCAGCACCGACGACGCCCGCGTGCCGGCGTCAAACTCGCCGTCGCTGGCCGCGTCCTTTTCGAGCGTCTGCACGCGCAGCTCGTCGGGCAGCCCGCGCAGCGTGGTCATCGTGCACTTGTCCTCAACCTGCGTCATCGACGCGCTGCGGTTCCGCGACTCTGGCTGCGCGCCGCCGCCCACCAGAACCGGCGACGCCGACCGCTCCATGCTCTGCGGCGTCTGCGCGCCTGCGGGCTGCTCGCTATCGCTGGCCGCCTCGTCTGAGTCGTCAAATGCCGGCCGGATCTCCATAAAGCTCTGGTGCGATGACAGCGGCCGCGATCGCATGTATTCGCTGAGCCGCGTCATCGGCCGCGACGACGGCGCGCTGGCAAACGAGCTGGCCGCCCGGATGCGGCTCGGCACGGGAGTCGGGGCG
>JANBPA010000002.1:11291-68148 GCA_027575275.1 Coemansia sp. RSA 2711
AGCGTCTCTAGCGCCGCGCCCTTCTTGGCGCGCACCGGCAGCGCGTGGATGCGCAGCTCCAGTCCGCCGTCCGTCAGCCGCTTGTGCGTGACCTGCGGCGAGCGCGTGTCGCCGTCGGTGCTGGGCGTCGGCGACGCCAGGCTGCGCGCGTCATCCTGCTCCACCAGCACGTCGCCGTCTTCGTTGCCCAGGATCTATACCGCCCACGAGTAATTAGATTAGCTGCCGCACAATACCTCCAACGGGCAAATGGGGTTATTTTCCCCTGCCCACCGCTCACAGGAAGGGAGCGGCTGCATGCATGCGCGGTATAGTACGCGCCTGGCCCCGAACCAAAGTCAATAACGCGCACTATTCTGAACACGCTTTCCCCCCCGACCGTGTATGCTGCCCGATTTGCGGATATTGAACTGCCCACCCCCCAACCCACACGCGCAAACGACGCAAGGGATGGGCAGAAAAATGCAACGATCGCGATGTTCTTTGTGCGCGCCAGAAGGACGGGGAGGAACGAAAAGCCGAACAGGAATGATCATCGCTGGGCCAAGCGACACAGCCGGCCCACAAAGCACAAAGAGAGGGAATTGGCCGCTGGGCTTACCTTGACTGAAACCTTGGTTGCTGCGCGCTGCTCGGCCTCGCTCGGATACAGGTCGCCGGTCACGCGAATGTCGTATTTAAATGGCGCGCTATTGCGCTGCTGCGGGCTGCCGGCCGGGGCGCGCTACATTCGGAATGCTTCCAGGAGGGCGGGTCAGTAGAAACGTGTGTTTACGAATAATTGCCGTAACAATAGTGGCCGGCATATACTCACCCCGGTGCGGTCGGCCATGGCGTGCACAGGCGTCAGTGGTCCTCCTTGGCTCGTCCTGGCTGTCGAGTCCGGACCAGTATATGTCAGGGGGGCCTGGTGGCTAGTGCGCAGCTCTGGAATGCGAATGCGCTCACCCTATAGGCCCTGCCGACAATAAAAAAGTGAGAGAAAAAGTGCGCAATATGCGGTTTGTTGTACAAGTGCAGAGAATATTTAAGGTGCGTGCAAAAGAAAACAAGAGAAAGAAGTGATATTTTTTTCCCGCTTTCCTCCTGCCCCAGGCAACAGTCGAAAAAAATAAAGACGAAAACAGATGAAAAATAAAAGAGGAGGGAAGCAGGAAACGAGAAAATGGGGGGTCCCCTTCAAATACCAAGCTGAGCTGGAATTCGTTTTCAGTCCCATCCCTGTTTTCGGGCAAGCTGCAGGTTTTTTGGTGTGCAAAAAAGTCGCTTTTGCAACAACTCATGCTATATCCTGTGCAGATCGTCCGCTCTTTTTCCTTCTCTGCCGCCGGGCACAATACACCTGGTTCTGGCATCCCGTGCATGTGGCTTTCGGCACTAGTTCCAAACGAGCGGGCGTTGAAAATATCCACTAGTGGAGTTGTTCCCCCCCCTCCTCCGGGAGGCACGCTGGCCATTCGTGGTTCTGAGTACACAACACGCATCCCTCCTTTTTTTCCGAGGTCATGTCTGTGCAATGGAGCCTGGACTGCATGGGCCACAGATATAGTCGAGGTAAAAGAGCCGCATGCATTCTCGCGGAAGAGCAGCTCCGGCAAACTGGTGGGAGGGAGAGCAAAGCTGGATCGAACAAGAACGTTTGGGAGCTGAGCGGTTCGGAGCGGAATTCCTGAAGAAGGGGGAAAAGGCGATCAGCCGGTCTAATTAGCCTGTCAATCTTGCGCACGTGGCACCTGGAGCTTTTGCTTTTCCGAGCGCTTTTGATTCCTCCGCTTCTTTACGCTTTCCATTACCCCCCTTTTTATATTCAATTCAGCCCAATCCCGCTATCTATCTGCATTCTTGTACTCTTTCTTTTTTATCTCTTCTACGCTCTGTACTCTTGACCAATCTCTTTCCCGATTTCCCACCCCCAACAACTCTCTCCATCTTTCGTTTCAAATCCCCCCGCCTGAGAGTAGAAGCGAAACAATGGTCAAGGAGCGTAGCTACAAGATACTCGAGCAGTTGGACGAGTTTGAGCTGCAAGAGTCGGGGAGCTCGCAGGTCGTGTACGACAGCGACTCGGAGGCGCAGCTGACGCGCGAGCAGCAGGCCAACGTGGTGCCGTCGGCGATGGACGAGTCGGATGCAGAAGATGCAGAGGGAGTGGAAACCGTAGAACATACCACGGCCCACGGGCCTGTCGCGGCGGGCGAGCCGGCCGGCAACAGCGCGGCGGTGCCGCATACGACCGACGGCGTGTTTGCCAACATGTCGGCCAAGCCCGACCTGTATCTGGGCTACGACGACAAGCTGCCCAACGAGCCGCTGCCCACGTACCAGGACATCTACGGGCCGCAGTCGACCGGGGCGCCGCCGTATTTCGAGGCGGCGGTGATCTCGGTGGGCGACGAGGACGAGCTGCTGGTGGAAGGGCTGCCCGTGGGCTCGCTGGGCGTGTTCCTGGTGAACATGATCGTGTCGACGGCGTTCCAAATTGTCGGCTACATGCTGACGTTTTTGCTGCACAGCTCGCACGCCGCGCGCAACGGCTCGCTGGCCGGCCTGGGCATCACGTTTATGAACTTTGGATTCTACATTCGCACGCACCTGGGCCAGCCCGTCGATGTGCCCGGGCGGCCGCAGGACCCGGACTACGACGCCGACACGCCGCTGGACAACGCGTACTTTGCCTACCTGCTCATGGTCATTGGCGCCGGCATCTTCATAAAGTCGATCTTCGACTATGTGCGGGTGCGGAGACTACAGACGATTATTGAGAGCTCTCCCGACCAAAATGTCTAAACCTTCTTCTATATTTCCTGCTATACACTTTTTTTCTTGTTTTCCCTTCAACCTCTCCTCTCCTTGGAGATAACCCCTTGCGACTGTAGGATGTTGAAGAGGTTGCGGCTAAACTGGCTGCCAAACGCCACGGCCTTGGCGCCGGCTCGCTCGGCGCTGTTGATATCGGCGATGCGCTCGTCGAGGAACCGCCACGTGTCCGCGTGCTCTGGCGACCGGTCCTCGCACATGTACAGCTCCGAGGCCACGTATGCGGCTGCCAGCGCCGATCTGCGCGTGTACCAGTCAATGCGGGTGCTCTGGTCGCCGGCCAGGTACCACATCCGCGACGACAGTTCGGCCAGCCGCTCGAGTGCACCGGCTACGTTCTGCGGCTGCGCCAGCAGCGCAGCGGCCTCGGGCCAGCGCCGCACGTACGGCAGCGTCTGACGCAGGCGGATCCGGCACAGCAGCCGCAGTTTGTCTGCCGGCGTTGCGAGCTCGTGCAGCTGGTCGTCGGCCTCGATGCAGGTGTCGTCGAGCGCCCGGTCCATGAAATGGCCGACCAGGGAGATGCCCCCGTGCGGTGCTACGCCGTGGGCCATGGATGAGTAGCCGAGATCGGAGGCCGCGCTGCTCACGGCGGCTCGCGTCCAGCCCAGACTGTCCACCTTGGCGAGCGCATGGTCCAGGATCTCGAGATCGGGCCGGCCGGTCGTGTAGGCCGCCTGCACACGAACCAGGCGCGGGACAGCCAGCCGGCCGAGGCCACGGCGCAACAGCGACAGGTTCATAGTGTGAAAGTTTTGAATTGGAGCAATTTCTTCGATAAGCAAAATAATAAAAATGCAGTGGTGTGATCAACTCAGCTGAGAGAGGTCCCCATCAAAAGTCCGCTTCTTGCTCTGCTCGCTCCACTTTCTTGTTTCAATTTCACTCATTTGTTGCTTTGGTCGAATAACATACCTGCAATGGAGTGCCCAGACCTGCACTCGCTGATTCTGGAGGAGCTTTCGGAGATACTGGCGGCCAGCGGCGTGCGCAGCGGCAGTGACGGGCAGCTGGACCCCGAGGCCGAGCGCATTCTGGCGCAGTGCCCGGCACTGCCTACAAGCACGCAGGCGGGCGGCGTGGTGGTGACGCGGCGCCACGAGAACGCGATTCTGGCGCTGGCCAACCTGCTGAGCCGCGCGCCGGACCGCGGCATCCTCGACCGCGTGCTGTCGTACCTGGACGCGCTGCCCTCGTACAGCTACAAGTTTGCGCCGCTGGGCTCGGGAAGCCTGCCGATTGAGCACTGGTTTGTTGAGCGGCTGCTAACGCGGCTGCTCGCGTGCGCGGCCCAGGCGCCGCACCTGGCCAACGAAATCATGGACCGCGTGTGGACGCATCTGGACCGCCTCGTGGACGTGCTGCAAGGGAGCGACCTCGAGTTTGCGGTGACGTTCGGGCTGCCTGCGTTTCTTGGCGCAATGGATGCGCTTGAGCGGACGCGGTTCCGGTTCCGCGCGTGCGATGTGCCGCACGTCGACGCGCTGGCGACGCGGCTGCTGGCCACAGCGACTGTGGACAACGTGCGCGCCGCTGTAGGGGCGGCGGCAGCGGCGGCAGCGCCCGCGCGGCGCACGGTGTGGCTGTACCAGCAGAGCGGCGTGGGGCTATCGGCAAACCACGTGCTAGCGCAGTTTCTGGTGGTGGTGCGCGCGGTGCTCGAGTCGCGCGCGGCGCTGCGCCTGGTGGCCAGCGGCGACCTGGATCCCGAGCTGGTCGCGGCCAAGGATCCGCGCGGGCTGTGGGATCTGATCTCGCTGATCGACTCGCCACACGAGGGCCTGCAGCGCAGCGGTGGTAGCAGCGACGAGCGGCAGCAGGCGTATGCGCGGGTGCTGGCGTTCAGCCTGCAGGCCTATGCCGATGCGCGCAGCCTGGTGCTGGCCAGCCCGCTGTCTGCTGACGGCGCTGCGCGCGCAATGGCCTCGACGGGTCTGCGTATCATGTGCCGCAGCGTTTACGCGGCCGCGCTGGCATCGCTGCTGCTGGGCCAGCTGGACGCGCGGCTGCTGGACAGCGTCTTTGAGCACATTGGCAGCAGCCACGCACAGAGCCTGGCGCCGCTGACCGTCGTGTGCTTCCGGGTGCTGGCCACCGCGGCCGCGTTCTTCCCGCGCAGCCGCGACGCGATCGCGACGGCCATTTCGCGCTTCCTAACCGATCCGCCGGTGGCGCTGGCGGCCGAGCTGCCGCAGGCCGGCGGCGTGTCCGAGGCTGAGCAGATGCTGGTGGCGCCGGCCGCAGCGGCGCTGGTTGCGTGTCTGCGCGTGGCCGGCGCGGGCCGCGCACGCGCCATTTCGGCCATTCACACGCTGTTCAACGCACTGGCCGTGCACCGCATTGCGACGCCGGCGGGCGCCCATACCCTGCGCGTTGCGCGCAACGTGGTGCTGGCGCTGGCCCAGCTGGCCCAGCTGCACTGCGACGCCGAAGTCACCGAACTGGTGGTCAGCATGATCTGCGCGCCGCGCTTTGCCGCCGCGCCGCAGCTTCGCGAGCTCGCCGTGCAGTGCGCGGCCGACGTCGCGCCCATTGCCGCACGCCCCGTGTTTTCCGACATTGTCAGCTCGGTGCTCAAGCGCATTGCGTTTGGCAGCGGCGCCGACGACGCCGTCAACACCAGCACGAGCGATGCGCTGGCCGCGCTGGCGTGGAAGATTGGCAGCCAGCAGGATCTTGTCGAGGCCTTTTTCTGCGCCGTGATGCGGGCGTTTGTTGACGCCAGTATTGATGCGCCGGCGCCGCCGCGTCTACGCAAGCAGCTGGTCACGCCGCTGTCCGTGTATCTGCCCGTTCTGCACGCGCTGGTGCAGACAGACACGTTTGCGATGGACCGCGAGGCCACTGCGGAGCAGATTGCGTTGTGGCGCGGCTTCTGGTTCCAAATGGTTGCGCGCGGCTATCTGCTGGACAAGTCGTACGTGGCAGTGTATGGCCGCATCTACTCGGACTTGGCTGCGCACGCGCCGATTCTCGTGCATCCGTCGTCGGTCAACTACTTGGAGACTGAGCTCGAGTGCAGCTCGGTGCTGCTGCGCGAGAGCAGCGATGCTGGTCTGGCGCGTCTGCGGCAGGCGCTGGCTCCGCTTGTGTCGCCACAAAGCCAGGCGCTGCTGCGCAGCATCGGCTTTGCCCAGGCCGCCTTTCTGCTGGCCGCGTACAGCGTCGAGATTGCGCGCGCCAAGGCTGGCAGCTGTGCCACCGTGCTGCGCTACTTTAGCAATTCGGCCGTTGCCTCGTCCAGCCTGCTGCCCGCCGTCGAGAGCATTGCTGGATTGGCTATTGCTGCCTACGTGCGCGAGACCACGTCCCGGCGCTGGTCTGTCGAGGCATCGCTGGCTGCCAGCGGTTTGGAGCACGAGACGTCGCCGCCGCGGGTCATTGCCCAGGTGCGCGAGCTTATGGTGGCCTCGTGCCACCACCTCGAGCTGGTCAGCACCTGGGGCCAGCGCTTTGTTGATCGCATCCTGCGCGCGTTTCCGCAGGCGCTGCTGGACCGGACCGTGGTGTGTACGCTGCTCGAGCTGGTGCAGCTGGTGTGGAAGAGCTGCAAGGCCGAGCAGGATGACCAATTTGTGCCAGTTTATTGGTTCACGTCGCGCACGCTGGACGTGACGCTGCAGTTCCCCGACTCGATTTCCTACCGCAAGTCCCTGTTTGAGCAGTTCTCTACCTGCGCGCGCCGTTGGCTCGAGCTGGTCGCGGGCGCCGCGCCGATGGAGCTCGAGACGCTGCTGCAGATATACCTGGCCACGCCGTGCGACGACGACGATTTGAACTACGAGCCGCATATTGGCCGTGCGCTGGCGCTGGAGGTCGCTACGGGCATTCGCTACGGAATGGGCGCCGCTGCCGATGTCAGTGTTGCCGCCACCGCGCTGCCACCCAATGCGTCGCCGTTTGCCTTCCGTCTGGGCCAACGCGGCTTCCTGCGCGGCCGCATCGACCCCACTACCGATGCCCAGACCCTGAAGCGCACCCTGACCGACGTGTACGTGCTGGCGCGCGAAAGCCCCGGCGCGCCGCTTCCCGCCGACGGCCCGTCGATCCGTGAAGTCGCCGATGCGATGAGCCATGCCACGCACTTTGTCGTGGCCGCGCCGCACGTCGACCGCGAGCTGCTGCGCCTGCTGGTGTGGGTGCCGCTGACACTGCTTGACGCCGGACTGATGCGCGCGACCAGCCACATGTGGACCACGCTGATTGTCGAGCGCAGCGAGGTCGAGGTCCTGGTTATGGTCGAGCTGACCATTGCCTGGACCTGGCTGGTCCAGCAGCACCTGGGTCTGTTCTCGCAGCGGTTCGAGCCCAAATCTCCGTTTGCCGCCCGCATGTCCTACACGCCCTCAGACAAGTCGGCGCGTGCACGCGCCTACGCGGCCATCTCGCGCACGCTGGCGCCGCACATGCAGCTGATCGAGTTCATCATGCAGCGGTTCGACGCGGTCAAGCACCTGCCCTACGGCAACTTTAGCGTGGTCAACGCGATCATGCGCATTCTGCAGGTGACCTTTGACAACCAGGACCGCATCACCACCAATGCGCTGGCCCGCGGTCCGCTGTTTGTCCTGGTGCACCTAGGCTTTAAGCTGCTCAAGATGGGTTTTGAGAGCAGTCCCATTCTCGAGGCTAAGCTGCGCGACGGGCTCTACCGCCTGGCATTCCGCTGGTTTGCCCTGCCGCCCTGCTGGAGCTTTAGCGGCAGCAAGGCCACGCTGGCCAGGGAGATCCAGATTCTGATCGATACTCGCCACACTGTCAAGGGCGACACACCTGTGCTTTGTACCACGCCGTTGCCTGCGGCCAAGTGGTCGGCGGCCGGCTCGGGCTCGGCGCTGGCGTCTCGCGGCTCGAGCAGCAGCCTGGCGGGCTCGGCCAGCAGCAGCGGCAATAGCGCCAGCACGCAGCCATTGACTCCGCTGAGCCCATCAAAACTGCTTCACCACAACCACCACCACCACCACCCGCATCTGCGCCATCTCAACCCACTGTCGCGGCACCGGCGCCATGCTGGCCGGACATCCGGCACCCCCGCGCCTACCGAGAACTCCAGCGCGACTAGTGCCACATCGCTGCCTGAAGACGAGCCCGACTTGATCCTCAACATGCCGCGCGAGCAGCTGAAGCAGCGTGCCCTGCGCAACCGCGCACTGCTTCTGCTGCTGCTCGAAAATGAGATCTGCCGTATGGCCACCTGGGCGAATCCGACGGACCAAAAGATCGGCTACTTCCCAGATGTATCTCGCTTTGCGCGCAACGCCGAGATGACCGAGCAGGGGTGGCAGAACCTGGTCGTTGATGTGTGGGTCGCCAATCCGCGGCTGGCTGTGCAGCTGACCAAGCGGTTTTCGCACCCGGCGATTACGCGCGAGCTGACCAGTCTGATTTGCAAGTTCCCCGGCGAGCTGGTGCAAGAACCCGAGGCCTTGACGCTGCTGATGGACCAGCTGCGGCCGAGCGCTGGAGGTGGAGTGTCGAGCCCGCGAAACGGCGTGCTGGATGCCGCTGTGGCGGCCACGGCGCCCAACGGGCTGTTCAATAACCTGGCCGCGCCGCTGACGTTCCGCGAGCTAAAGTTTCTGCTGTACTGGGCTCCTGTTCCGCCCATCACGTCGACCGCGTACCTGGCGTCCTCGTACTCGCACCACCCGTTGGCGCTGCAGTACTCCATGCGCGCCCTCGAGTGCTTCTCTGTCGACATTACCTTCTTCTACATTCCGCAGCTGGTGCAGGCGCTGCGCAACGACGTGGCCGGCTACGCCGAGCGCGCAATCCTGTCTTCGGCGCAGATCTCGCAGCATTTTGCCCACCAGATCATCTGGAACATGAAGGCGAACATGTACAAGGACGAGGACTCGCAGTCGCCGGACTCGCTGAAACCCGCGCTTGACCGCATCATTGATACCATTGTCGGCGGCCTAAGCGGCGAGGACCGGCTATACTACCAAAAGGAGTTTGGCTTCTTCAACGAGGTGACGGGCATTTCGGGCAAGCTTAAGCCGTTTATCAAGAAGAGCAAGGCCGAGAAAAAGCGCAAGATCGATGAGGAAATGCGCCAGATCAAGGTGGAGACCGGCGTATATCTGCCCAGCAATCCGGAAGGAACGGTCGTGGACATTGACTATGACAGCGGCCGTCCGTTGCAGAGCCATGCCAAGGCGCCGTTCATGGCGACATTTGTCATCAGCAAGCCGCAAGAATCTGGAGACGAGGTTCAGGAGCTGCTGAAGCGCTCGGAGCGCACGGTCACGCCGTCGGGCCACGGCGACACCGAGCAGTCTTCGGAAATATCCGGAGAGAGCTCGGACAACGTTGCCAACGCGTTACCTCCCATCGTTGAATCGGCGTCGCTGAGCGACGACCTACCAGCGGCTGTTGACGAGGATGCGTCCAGCATTGATGGTCCGGGCAGCACGGCGCTGTCGCCGCATGGCCAGGACATTGACATGCATCACCTGTCGTCCAAGCTGGCCGGCGCCAAGCTGCAGCTCCAGCGCACGCTCAGCTCGGCGCTCAGCGATGCGCCTGATCTGATCGGCATTTCGGCGCACGAGCAGATACGGAGCGGCCGTCCGAGCCGCGACTCTGCGCGGTCGCACAACATTTCCCGGACAGCCGCCGCAGAGGGGACGCAGTCGTCGTCGACGCCGCGCAAGCGCGGCAACTCGAATGCCCGGTCAACGCCAGCCAAGTCCACCGCCACCACTGCTGCTGACGCCGGCAACAGCGCCAGAAGCAGCACTAGTCCACAGGCAGCCCAAGGAAACCAGGTTATATCGCGGCTATCGGCGATCTTCAAGGTCGGCGACGACTGCCGTCAGGATGTGCTTGCGCTGCAGCTGATTGCAGTGTTCAAGAACATTTTCACCTCGTGCGGCCTCGATCTCTACCTGTTCCCGTACCGCGTCGTGGCTACAGCGCCCGGGTGCGGTGTGATTGACGTGATCCCCAACTCGATCTCGCGCGACCAGATGGGCCGCGAGAAGGTCAACTCGCTCAGCGACTACTTTGCCACAAAGTACCGCGGCGTCGACTCGATCCAGTACCAGCAGGCGCGGAGCAACTTTGTGCAGTCGCTGGCCGCGTACTCGGTGCTGTCGTATCTGCTGCAGTTCAAGGACCGGCACAACGGCAATATCATGCTAGACGACCAGGGCCATATCGTGCACATCGACTTTGGGTTTATTCTCGACATTGCGCCGGGCGGCATTACGTTCGAGTCGGCGCCGTTCAAGCTGACCACCGAGTACATTGAGGTGATGGGTGGCTCTGCGGATGCGCAGCCTTTCAAGCTGTTCTGCGAGCTATGTATCAAGGCGTACTTGGCCAGCCGCCCGTACGCGGACCAGATTATTCAGGTCGTGGCCCTGATGCTCGACTCGGGCCTGCCCTGCTTCAAGGGCGAGTCGACGTTGGCCAAGTTGCGCTCTCGGTTCCAGCTCGACAAGACTGAACGCGACGCGGCCCAGTTTATGGCCGACCGGATCAGCGACTCGTACGAGAACAAGCGCACGGTGATGTACGATCAGTTCCAAAAGGCCACCAACGGCATTCCGTATTAGGTTCTTTTTTTCTGGCACAAGCTGCCAACTGGTTGTTAAGCTAAAGAGAGCGGTGGATTTTTTCCACAGATAAGTTTGCAAATAAAAAATGACTAGTGCTAGTTCTGCTCGCCTTCTTCCATCTGCTCATCCTCTGACTCGCGCGCGTCTCCAGCCGGCTGCGACGGGGCAATGTCCATTGCATCTTGCTTGACTTCGCGGACATACATGACGTTGTTGCAGCGGATCAGCAAGTCGCCCTCCATAACGCCGCTCGAATTGCCCTCGTTGAACTCCTCGGCGTTGGCCAGCTGCAGATTCATGTGCGAGTCTGCCGAGACCAGCACGCCCTTGTACTCTTGGCCCCACTTTAACCGCACAATCGCCACTTTGCCGATCAGCGAGTCGAGAAACGGTTTGGGGTTGACCGGCTGAAGCGTGCTCATGCTTGTAGTTTGGAATATATAAATGTAACGGACAAGGGCTCTCGGTTGTCGGTGTGTAATCTGAATTGGAGTAATGATGGTGATTTTTAGGGTTGCAGTTATGGCAAAAAAAAGTATGGGGGTGGATACCCGATCAGAGCAATTTAAAAGTACAAACAGGGTCGCCGCTAGCAGTCGGGAATTTCGATGGCCTTGAGCTTGGGCAAATAGCCCTTCAGGTTCTCCAGCGAATTGCTGAAATCCTTGCTGGGCGTATGGTCGAACAGCAGCAATACCAGCTCCTCGATCCGCGATTCCAGCGGCTCCAGCTCCAGGCTCTTTATGGACTCTAGCCATGAGATCTCCTCGTCTTCTTCTTTCTTGCCAAAATCGACGCGGAGAATCGACAGATAGACGAGATTGGAGAATGTGGCTACGGCCGGGATGATATTCTCGTAAGAGTCCCCTGTTTGCAACTCCAGGTGAGTGACATGCTTCCAGCTCAGCTGAGAGTAGTTTAGCTGGCCGCTGAGGGTGTCAAGCGAGCAGTACACGTTCTTGGCCTTGAGCGAATGCCTGAACAGCTCGTTTGCGTACCGCACAAACTGCCGCCGGTGCGAGGCGTCGTCTTCCAGCTTGAATTCCACCACCAGCTCATCCAGCATATGGTTAATGTGCCTGCATAGATTCACTGCGCCGAGCGCCGGTCCTCGGCAGTGCACACGCTTTAGCGACGGCTTCAGCAGCTGCACAATCTCTGTTCGCGTTAGGAATACATCTTGGACATGCAGATCCAGCAGCCGTGGCATTTCCAGACTCAGCGATCCTGGGTTGTTTATCTGTCTCTCGTTCTGCTGCTCGAGATTGATATGGCTGTTGTTTCCCAGCAGCGACAGCGACTCGAGATTGTCAAACTTAATCGGACCCGAGACCTTGGTGCCGTGTAGCACATTCCAGAACGAGTTCAGCGGGCCCACCCGCAGCGTCAGCGCCTTTAGCGACTGCGGATAAATCAGCGCTGTTACTTTAGGAAGCCCGGACAAATCGAGATCCAAGCTGGTCAGATTGACTGCGCCCTCGAGCTGCGGGCCCAGGTCAGGTATAAACGACTCTAGCTCCTTCAGCTGGTGGCTATAGCCGTCAATAATCCCCGTGTACAGCGACCTCTGGGTGCCATGTGCACACCGCACATCGAATTTAAGTGATGTGACATACGGAAAGCAGTTTGTCAGCGCCGACACAATCTCGTCGGCGGTCGCGCAGAATGCCATGCGCAGGCTCTCCTTTATCCGCAGCCGCATATGCATCGCGTCGTACCACTGCCGCAGCACCGATATCCCCGGGCAGCCGCTCAGAGACAGCGAGATGGCAATCAGACTCAACACCGGCGCCGAGTTGCTCTCGGTCCGTCGGTCGAATATTATCAGCCGCCGCACCATGGTCTGTGACCCGCTCTGCTCAATCAGCCGCAGGTTGGTGAACGGGATACAGCTCTGTGCAATGTTGTCGCAGTTGGAAAGCAGCGCCTTTACGCGAAAGTCCTGCGATAGCTCGATTATGCCCGTATCGCAGACCATATGCTTGGCGACGGCGCGCCAGCTCGGGCAGATGGCCAGAAACCGGAGCAGCAGGCTCCAGTCCCCGGGGGTTCGAATACTGCGGTTTACTACCTGCCGCAGGATAACGTCGATGAGGTCGTATGGGAGACTGTCAATAGAAGCCATGTCGATATATAAGATGCGCTATTCAAAAAAGGAGAGCAGAAATGAGACATGATACGGAAACCCAAATTTATACCCGCAAAAAATGCGCAGCGACCAGCAAAATCAAAGCTGCCGCATGCCACGTCACAGTCCATGCTAATTTCCCAGCTGCGATCGGCTGGCAAGCAGGTTTTTGCTTGCTGCAGCCAAATGCAGTCCGGTTTCGAGGTAAACTCAAAACACGGTTGGCACTGAAAGTTGTCAAAACAAAGAATTAATAACGGTCTAGTTGTCGCTGGCTGTCGATGGTGGCGGCTGCTGTTTCTTTGGCGGCTTCTTCGCCGCCTTGCGCTGCGCAATTTTTGCGCGGCGGGCCTGCTCGGCCTCTTCGACGCTTTTGAGCATGTCCTTCATGACCTCCACGTTCTTTTCTGCACGGCGACGCTCCAACTCCTCGGTGCCTCCGGTCTTGCGCAGCTTGCGCTGGCTGACAAAATCGGACAGCTCGTCATCAAACTCGTTCACCTTGGCCGCCAGCTCCTGCTGCCGAAGGCGCTCGGCGGCCTTTAGCGCGTCCACGCGCCGATCGTGGTCAACGTCGACACACGATATCTGCTTCAAAAAGTCCTTCTTCGCGTCGTGTACATCGTCCGCGCCAACCACGTCAATGAACTTGGTTGCAGCCGCTGGAACATAGTCGTCCTTTGAGCGCTCCTTGAGCTTGAGCTCGATGATCTTGTCCAGCTTGTCCAGCACGTCGTCGAGATGCTTGGTATCGTCAAGCAGCTCCCCGAGCATTTGCTCGACATCTTTGACAAAGCTCTGCTCCTTCAGGATGTTCTGCAGCTCCTCCTCCCACGTGCGCTTCCAGTCTGACCGTGTATCGTTGATGAACTTGACCAGCTTCTGCGTCCCCTCCTCAACGGCCTTGAGCTCTTTGTTGGCCTTCTTCATCATCTGCGCCGACGGGATCGAGCCGCGCTGCGCAACGTCCTTGCGCATCTCCTGGACCAGGCCGTGCACATCCTCAAACGCCGAGTTGTGCATCCGGTACTCATTCTTGAGCATCAACTTGCCCTCCTCGATCCGCACGCGCAGAATGTTTGGATGGTTGGACACGTCGTTGCGCAGCTTGGCCAGCTCCGTTGACAGCTCGCCTTTCTGCTTCTCCAGACTCGCCACAGCCTCCCGGTGGGCTTGCCGTTCAACGCCAAGCTCCAACTCGGCCTGCTGCAGCTGCTGCCGAAGCTTCTCCGCCTCCTCATCGCTGGTCACGGGCATGCTGACACTGCGCGTGATCGACCGCTTGGCAGGCGTGCCGCTCTCCGCACTATTCTCGTCCATGTCCATTGTTGGTGTTGGTGGCGGCTGCTTGGCCAGGGACTGCTGGATAGACTCGATTGCTGTGCCGGTGTGCTCCTGCATCTGCTTCATCGCGCCATCCAGCTCGTCCTTAAACTGGCTCGGCAGCGCAGCAACTGTGTCGGCCAATGCAGCCACGGTTTTGGCCAGATCAGCAATGCCGTGGTCGGCAGACGGCCGCGTATCCTCGCCCTCACTCCCACCCTCGTCTTTGGATCCGTCCAGGGCTCGGGATCGCCAGCTAAGCACCGCACCATCCACCACATCCGCCATGTCCTCGAGCTCGTAAAACACCTTTGCCCTGGGGTCTTCAATATAGATCTCGGGCAGTGCCTCGGGGTTTTCGGCCAGCCGCCCGTGGTACTTTTCGATAAACAGGTTAACCAACAGTGTCTGCGTTGGCTCCTCGACCAGCTCGGCACGCTTGGTATCGTCGCCGAGCTGCAAAAACACGTGCGCCTTTGGCTTCTCCGTCTCGGCAGCGTTGGCAGGCGAGATGCGCGCCTTGGTCATGTCAGCAATAATGTCGGCGATTTCGTCGTGCTCGGGCGATTGCGCCAGCGTGACCATTGCTGGGTTGGTGTAGCCAAACTCGACCCGCTGCGACGGCACCGGCCGCGGGCCCGGCGACAACGACATGCCAATGGAGTCGCGCGTAGCCTTGGCCCGACCGGCAATCAGCCGCGCGTTGCCCAGCGCTGGCGCCCGCGGCGACGTTGCCCGACTCGGCACGTTTTCAAAGCCATTTTGGCTGCTCGCCGAGCTGCCCCGGCGCCCGTATCGCGCATTGTTGCTGGGCCCAGCACCGCCGTCTTCATAGCCGCTGGCCCGGAACTTGCGTGTGCTGCTGGTTCGCGGCCCATACTCGTTTTCTGGAAACGAGGTGACCACGGGACCCGAGGGCATGCTGGGCGGGCCCCCTGCCGCCTGTTGCTGCTGCTGCCCCCGCCGGTAGCCGTAGTCGACTCTCTGCGCGTACATATCGGGCGTGCGGCGCTCGTTGGCATCTGGCACGTACGGCTGCAAATGGGGTGCGCGCTGCGGCGGGGGTGACGAGGACCCGTAGCCATTGTTGGCGTCGAATGGCTGGTTGTTTGCCGGCGAGAATGCGTGGCCCCGGCGCTGCGAGCCCTGGGGAGCCCGGGCGCCGGCCGGCAGCTCCCCGCGGGGGTACGCGTTGGGCGCGCCGCTGCTGCGAGTGCTCCGCAGACTGCCGCTGAGCACGCCGTAGCTGTAGTTATTGTTGCTGCTGCCGTAGTTGCGCGGCAGCGGCGATGGCCGCGACGGCGCGGCAAACGCCGGCGCGGTGTACTCAAACGGCTCGGGCGACCGGCTGTCAACTGCCCGGTAACTGACGTGGCTCCGGTCCATAAATTCAAAGGTGCGGATTTTGTTATGCAGAAGGCGAAAGGAATTTGGAGACAAAAAGGACAAGGAAAACAATGATGAATTTTGCCTGCTGTTCCGGGCTTGAGCTTTACTGCGGTGGAGTGTGAGAAAAAGTGCTCTACACAAGCAGCAGGCCCTCGATGTCGTCGCCGGCAGCGTCCAGGCATCTTGCCGGGACCGATAGCCGGAACGACTCGACAAGGCCAGCCGCCCACAGGAACAGCTCGGGTGTAAACTGCTCAGCTGGAAACACTTTGGGGAAGTGCTCGGTGAGCAGCGGGAACAGCGAGTCGTGAATCTCGCCCATTTCCAGCATCATGTCGGCATAAGCCAAGCCGGCGTCGGCGTCCTCGGCCACCAACATTGGATGCCTGAACAACCCTAGGCGCTGCACAGCCGCGTGCCACGGCGACTCGGGGCTGGCTCGGATTCGGAGCACAAACAGTGTCATCAGCACGTCCGGCTCTGCATCAATTTGCTCGACTGCGTCCATAAACTCCGGATCGCTGGTAAACGACTCTTCGGTCAGCAAAACCTCATCAATGAACTGCTGGGCGGCCAGCGGCTGCTTGGGCTTCTTGCTGCCTGTCGGCTCGTCGCTGCTGCTGGCACCTGCATCTGTTTGGGAAGGCTGACCGTTGTCGCTGACATATCGCGGGTGCGCATGGAGGCCGTCCGCAAATATCTGGGATGCGTATGCAAGTAGCCTGCATTCGGCTCGTGCCAAGGCACTCAGGGTGCTGCGCAGGATGCCCTCAGTCTCAGTGCGATACTGCAGCGCTAGCTGCGCATTCACAGTTGACAGTGTGGATTTCTTTTGGCCCAACGCGTCAAGCTTTTTGTGCAAGAGAAACGCCAGCAGAAACCGCGCCCTCAGTTCAATCCGCAGCCCCAGATCGTCCAGCAGCGCGCCGCCGTGCCCCTCGGCGATCTGCCGCTTGACATAGTATACATCGGTTTCGGTCATGGCCATCACGCGCAGCGTCGGCAGCAAATCGCGTGGCAGCTCGTCGGCGCGAATGTAGTGGTCGCAGGAGGTGATCTGGGCGTGGTTCAGAATGGCCTGCTTGTCGGCGGCCAGCGGATCCATGGTGTAGTTGAGCTTGATGTGGTAGCTGTTGAGCGGGTTGCCCGGGACACAGAACCCGTAGCCCATCAGCAGCTCCTCGTTCGACTTGGCCCCGTAGTTGTTGACCACCTCGCTGCCTTTGCTCAACGCCGTGCCCGCTGCAAACCCAATCGAGCTGTCGCTAGCGATCCACGAGATGCGTGTCAACGGTCGGTGGTTCATCATGTCGAGCAGCGGCAGCAGCACGCTGGTTTCTTCGTCTGGGCTCTGGCTCTCCGAGATCAGCGACTTTGTGAACGAGCGCGACGACACAACCGCCGCCGCCCATGCATAGTTTTCGGTCGTTAGCACGCTGCGAGGAATCGTAGACTCGGGAATCTGCTCCAGGATCTCTTCAAGCTCATCTCGCATCAGCTGCCGCCGGTCCTTGACCGCGTATATCATCGGCGTGTTTTCAAGGAGTTCCAGCTCTGTGTCGCTAAAGAACAGTGGCGTATGGAACTCGTGGGGCAAAATGCTAATGTACGGGTGCCAAAAGGACGACTCGCCAGCGACAAACCGCTGCTGGATCAGAAATGCGCAGAGCAGCGACCGTCCGACCAACCTGATCGCCGCCGGATCCGCGCCCAGTGCTTCGCGGCAAACCCGTCCGGTAACCACCAGCCGGAGCGGAATCTGTGCGTATTGCTCTTCCGCGGGTATCGGCTCCTTGACGTAAACGCCGTTACCGTGCTCGGACTCGCGCACCTCGACCTTATCCATCTCTGCGCCGTTGTCGCGCAGCCAGGCCACAAAGCGGTCCAGCCGCTGCTTGTTGTCTTCCATGTCTTCTCTCCCAAATGTAGGTAGCGAGGATAAACTTACAATTGCAACAAAGAGAGGCAGGACTGTATAAAACGGTTTCGTCCAGACCGAAAAAAAAAATTGTCAGCACACTCTTCATTGGCAAGCGGTGATCAAGCCCATACTGACCACACGATCCGCCAACTAATTTATGACTGCAAAAGATGTCGACGAATGGCGCGAGAAAGATTTATACTTGTTCGCCTATAACCTAACCAGCAGCACCATGTCGTCAGCTGACCAGAACCGCCATCGCGAACAGCGGGGCCGTACGCGTAGTCCATCGCCACATCGCCACCACCAGGATAGAAGCCGCGAGCGAGGATACCGTCGCGATCATAGCAACTCCAGAGACGAATACGGGCGGTCTTCTCGGGGCTATCGGGAAGACAGGCGGTCGGACAGGCGCAGAAGCCCTGACCGGCACAGAAACTCTGACAGGCACAGAAACTCCGACCGGCGAAGAAGATCACGCTCTGCAGAGCGCCGGCCCTATCGCAACGAACGCGACAACCACCGATCTCGCTTTGACAGGGACGATCGCCCTCGGCGGAGGCCAGATAAGGGCAGTGAGGGCGAACTGAAAGTTGCGATATGGGCACCAACTCCAACTGCGTCTGAGGATGAGCGGGATCAGTTGGAAGAAGACAAAGTAATTGCAAAGATGCAAAACAGATTTGCCGCCAAACCACCCCGACCAGAATCGCCAAACAACAGCGACTCGCGATCATATAGCAGCTCGGAATACACTAGCAGTCAGAGTTCCGACGAGGAAGAGCTACGCAAGACTTCCAAACAACCGCTGCCGGCAGAGTCCAAAACTCCCGAGCGCCAATCTGACGCTGAGCTTTCCGAGCCCGAAATCGGCCCCATGCCAGCCCAGAGCCAGCAGCCGTTGCTGTCGGCCCGTAGCTTTGGCAAGGCTTTGTTGCCCGGTGAGGGCATGGCTATGGCTGCATTTGTGCAGTCCGGCGAGCGGATTCCCCGTCGAGGCGAGATCGGCATGGACCAAGACCGAATCGATCGCCTGGAGGGCGCTGGCTATGTCATGAGTGGCAACCGCCATGGTCGTATGAACGCTGTGCGGCTACGCAAGGAGGGACAGGTGATTACCGCCGAAGAGAAGCGCCAGATGCTCCTGCAGAACCAAGAGGAGCGCCAAGCCAAGGAGTCGCAGATTATCGCAGAGTTCCGCGAAATGCTGGCAAAGAAAAAGTAGCTTTATTCAAGACGAAGCAGTCGTGCTGGAGGAATTGCTGACAAAGTCGCCAACAAAGCACCCCTTCCCCCGAACAGGCAGCGCAAGCAGCAACGCTTCACTTGTAAACGCTGCTTGTCTCCCAATCGGTGTTGATCTCGTTCTCTGGCGACGCCATGTCCAGTGGATCGATCAGCCGGAGTTCCTTGGTGATGGCGTTCTTGAGCAGCTCGTCCAGCTCCTTTGTCACTGTGCCAATAATCTTTTTGAACCGGCTATCGATCTTTGCAATACTGTCAAACGCCGACTGCGTGATTGCTATGGACAGCAGCGAATCGGCCAGCTTCGTATACATAATCACCGTGATCTGACAGAACGTGTCAAACACTTGAAGAAAGTCCAGATCGAACGGCTACCGCGAAACAGAAGACTGGTTAGCACCGCTATAGAAACATTGGCCGCGGTTTAAATAGAGCAGAATAGCTTACCGGCGTGTGTGTGTCGAGGTATGAGAAATTGCCCAGCTCGTAGCTCCCCTGGCTCGATGATCCGTGCTCCTCGCCGCCCTTTGACTTTCTAAAAAAGTGCCGCTACAACAATGCCCAGTAACACAAGTCAGCAATTGCGCCGGGTCCCGTGCTCATAGAGAGATGGCCACACCTCGCAGCAAGCAAGCCTGGGTTACCTTCTTTGCCTTGCTGCCCGACTCGGCCATAAATGTGTCGTACTCGGAGATCAGTATCCCTAGCGCCTTTATGTAGTCGGCGGGGTTAGATATCGCCAGAATTGGCCCCAGACTGGCGCCTAACATAAAGTATGCTCGCGTCCGCTTGCGAAGCCGAATGCTATTAAACATGCCGCGCAAATCGTCGGCGTCGAACATTAGTGCGTTGAAGTAGGCTCGACGCCGCATACCGCGGCTGCTGTGTGTTGTGCCCTCGGCAAGGTCGCTGCTGTGAGTCCCACCGGTGCCCTCGGCACTCAGCTCCGGTGGTAGCGTCATTGCATTCCGAAGATGGCGGAACGTGACTATGCGCTTGTTTATGAGCTCGCGGATGCTGTATTCCCAGACGTTGCCGGCGGTCGTTGCCATGTTGCGAGCAAGAAATTAACAAATAGACGGTGATGCGTATTAGTTGCGAGAAAATAACGTGAATGCGAGGCTGGGAGAGAGAAGAAAAAAGTAAACACGGAAATCATCCGCTGAGCCGCCTCTCTCCAAATGGTCATCAGTCCTGCCAGCAGTCCTTCTTGGGCCATCGTCACAGAGCGGTTTCCAAGGTTTTCTTGAATAAAGACAAGCTATAGATATAAAGGCCAGGCCAGATTCACATAATAATGCACCCGGTGCCGTCCTTGTCCTTGTCACGGCTCAGAATGCCTCCGCGCTTCTTTCCGCGGCCCGCCGCCTTCTGGCGCTTCTGCGTGACGTGGCGTCTAAGCGCCGCCGTCGACTCGGCCGACGATGCGCCGCTAATGCCCTTGCTCAGCCGCTCCTTGGCCTCCTCGCTGCCGGCAGCGGCCGCACGCTCGTACCAGTCCCGAGCCCGCCCAATGTCCTTGTCGCAGCCAATGCCCATCTCGTAGTAGTAGCCCATCGCGTACATGGCGCGCGTCAGCCCCTGCTGCGCGGCACGGTGGCCCCAGTCAAAGGCCAGCCGATCGTCGATGGGCACGCCGTCACCGCCGGACAGGTACCAACCCGACAGCGCCATCTGCGCCTTGGCGTTGTCCTGTTCGGCTGCCAGCTGGTAGTAGTGCGTCGACGACGTCGGATCCACGGGGTACCCGTGCTCGCCAAACTCAAACAGGTATCCGAGCAGATACTGCGCCTCAATATTGCCCAGCCGCGCCGCCCGGTCCAGCTGCTTCTGGGCCTCCTCTGGGTCATAGAAGATCACCTCGTAGACCGCTGGGTTCGGGTACTCCTTCAGGTACATTTGACCCAGCAGTAGCGCGCCTTCCGAGCACTCTGTGTTGGCCAGCTCCGCCGAGCGCCGCAGATACACCAACGCCTGCTTGATGTTTACCTTTTTGTGGAAGTTGCCCTCCAAGAACACCTTGGCCATGCGGAAGTTTGCCGACACGTCGCCCAGCGCCGCAGCCATCTGGAAGTACGAGAATGCCCGACCGCCGCTCTTGCGTTCCTCGTGGTGCACGGCCACCTTGTACGCAGCCGACGCGTGGTGGTTCTTGGCCGCGTAGGTAAACAGCTGCACAGCCTTGGACTTGTCCTGCTCAATGCCGTACTTGCCCGCCTCAAACCACGTGCCGGCAACGTACGACGCTTCGGTGTTGCCCTTGCGCTGCAGATGCTTGATCCAGTACACGGCCTCGGTAATCAGCTTCTCGCGGTTCGCCGGGTCAATCTCGGACGCCTGCTGGCCCAGTGGCAGCGATGCCGAGCTGGCGGCCGCGCTACCGGGCATGCTGCCCAGGGGATCGTTGCCCGGGAAGTAGATCGAGTACGTGACGTTGATGTCCTCGCGCACAACCGGATCCTCCAGGTTCTCGATCGACTGCAGCAGGAACTTTGCGTACTCCATCTGGATGCGCTCGTCCTGCGTCTTCTTCGCCGCCTCGCGATACATGTCCAAGGCGTTGTTCCCGCTGACCAGTGTACGGGACATGCGCTTGGCTGACATGTTGTTGTTAGCACCCATCCCGTAGATGCTGCCGCGGTGCAGCGAGGTCTGCGAGGTCGAGTAGATCGAGTTGCGCGAGTACGTCAGGAACGGATTCGGCTCGCCGTTCGCGGGCCCGTTGCCCCCCATGCCCGACCGCCCGGGCCTAATCCGCGGGCGCGGTGCAACATCAATGCCGCCGTCTTCGGCACTTGTGCCGGACAGCCGCGGCTGCGATGCGGACTGGTGCAGTCCCAGCCCTGGCGCGCGCGGCGGCGGCAGAAGCGAGTCGCTGCCCGAGCTACCGCCATCCATGCTCGAGTTGCTTCCCGCATGCGCCTGGTAGTTTGCCGCATACTGATTCATGTTCTGCGCATGCATCGCCGGTGCGGCTCCATTTGCATGATACCTGTCTATGTCCGAGCGGCTCTTGATCATGGCCGGTGCGGCCTGTGGCGGCATATGCTGCTGCTGCATATATTGCTGCGGCTGGTACTGTTGGTACTGTTGCTGTTGCTGCTGCTGCTGGTACTGTGGCTGCTGGTATTGTTGCTGTTGCTGCTGCACGTGGTTGTAGTGCCCGTAGCTGTCGCTGTCAAACCCGCTGTTCACGTCGGCGCCAAAGTCGGCGTTTCCGGGGCTGTCGGCCGGCGCGCCGGCGCTTTGCACGTGGTACTGCACCGCCGGCTGCGGGTACGCGCTGGCGCCGTCGACATATCCGTTTGGCGGCGCCATCGGCTGCCCGGACGGCGCCCCATGCATGTTCATGTTTGCAAACTCTGCCACGGGCGGCTGCGCGCCATTCTCATTGGATCGGCGCTCTGAATTCGGCTGAGGCTGGCCGCCAGCATATGCGTTGTTCATTGCTCAGACACTGCGCTTCTCCCGGTTGGCAAGGCGACAGGAAAGAAGAACAAATGTGTGCGAGAAAGGCAAGGAGATGGGTTCGGTCTATGGCGCTGGCTTTGATCTACAGAGGAAAAGGAGGTGTTCGTGCGACCTTTAGTACATGCAGCCGGTGCTACTACCAGACCGGAGCAAAATGCTGCCTGGAGAGGCGAAGAATGTTTGTGGCTGGGTCGGGAAATGGAAGCGAGCGTGGGGACACACGGGGTATAGCTGCGGGAAATGAACGCCAGAATGCCCGTCTAGTTGTTTTTCAGAAGAGTGCGAGGAAAGAAAAAGCCCAGGCAGAGGTTACTCGTGGCGCTGTCAAGAAAAAGTATTCCTTTGCGCTTTGTGGTTGCCCGTCGAGCTTTAAATAGACTTTGTGAAAGCTGCTCGCTTGATGAAACAAAGCAGACGTGCGCTCGGGTGGCTGACCCAGCAAACAGCGTGAGCGCCGAAGCGAGAGCCGGGCCCATGCTGGAGATGCAGAACCGACAACAAATCAGCGGGAATCAGGCCTGCTTGTCCAGGGTGATGGGCCCGCAGCAGCGTGGGCGCATCAGCGGCTGCCTGCGGTCCCAACCGCCTGACAAACTCGGATAACCAGGTTCCAAACTGCCGGTCACTTGGATCAACGCGTGCCGCGGCGCGGCAAAGAGGGGGGACAGGGGAGTGGCCCGGCGGGGGCCAGACAGAAAGGAACCTCCCCGCGGGCACCGGCCGGACTGTGCCCAGCAGGGGGAGGGGACGTAGTGCAAATTCAAAACATGAGACACATACCAGGCGCAACAAGGAAGGAAAAATACGGGTGAGCACAGAGAAGAAAGAGTATGCGGAAAGAGGCGGCGTTTCGAAGAAAGAAAAGCGAAGGGAAGGCGGCCAACGAAAAAGCCGAACTGGGAGAGGGACGGCCTTGATAAACAAACCTCCGGCCACAGCCGTAACAAGCGGAGACTGGCTCGGTGTGACGGCGCTGGGCGCGAGCGGAGCTAAAAATACCCACCCGCGTGCCAGCACGACTCGACCTGGAAGTCGCGTCAGCATGCACCGCTTGGAGACCCCGCCGGCGCACGACCCACACGCTGCCCAGCCGTGCATCTTCCCCAAAGCGCGCCAAGCCAATCGCCGGATGTTGTGATTTCGTCGCCCAGGACCTTGCGGGTGCCAAGATCGCCGCATTGGAGGATGTCTCTTTTGCCAGGCGCGCGACAGGGCTTCATTTACGTGCTCGGACGGCTGCTCCCGTGACTGCTGCCAGGGGAATTAGACACGACTGCGTTGTGCCGGCCCGGACAAGGTAGGCGGACAGACTTTTGACGACGGCAGCTGCTTCCGATAACCATAAGTGCCGGCTGATGTGCGCGGTGTCTGCCTGTCTCCATTCGCCGCCGGCGTGCATTAAATGTGCCTTGTTTTTCCTTCTCTCGTCAATTCCAAGCAGCCCTACATAACTGCAGGCAGAAAATCAAGCGTAGTCTGGAACCAACCTATGGCTGCTATACCTGCGTCTGCAGCCCCGGCAGAGAGCGCGGGCGTGTTCCGGGATGTCATCAACTCGATATTCGAGCCAGGAGTCAACCGTGGTGTGCTGGTCGTGATGAATTGCGCGTTTCTGGGCCTGTTTGCGATCCTGGTGTATCTGCTATTCGCGACCCGCTTCAACCTCCACGTGTGCGCTCTGACCGTAATTGCAGTGCTGCTGTTTGCCTCGATCCAGTGGTTTATCGTCGAAGTGTCAGCGTCGCGGTCCCGCCAATCCTCGTCCGAGTCGCCATCCAAGCGGACACCCAAGCTGAAGAAAAAGAAGCTGTAGCGTTTATTTGCTGTTAACAAAGTCGGCTAGCTATATTGGCCAGTAGCCTGCGCAACCGCCATTCCCTTTTCCAGCGATGAAAATATATCTTTGTACTCTGGTGCAACCATTGAGTCCGCCTGGCGGATCAGCTCGCCGATGTATGGCGTGTCGTTGAGCAGGTCGCTGGTGTAAATGTACTGCACGGCAAGCTTGATGACCCAGCCGACCAGCGAGCTAATGAGCCCGCCAAACGTCTCCACCGAGTTGATGTTGGACACAATGTCGGGATGGATTATTGGCTTGAATTCATCCAGAGACCCCAGCGCATTCACTAGTCCGCGGATGCCGTCGCTTACTGCTGCACCGGCATTGGCGGCCTGCACAACGTCATAGCCAATTGAATGGGCAATTTCTTTGAATACCGGCTTGCCAGCACCTAGCCCGCTCAGCATGCCAACGCCGATCAAAATGCGGTGAATATTCATGTTACTGTTGCCGTACTATCTAAATACCAGCGCAACGGGTTCTTTGACAATTTCCAAACACAATAGTTACTGCAAAGTACCGAATACGACAATAATTCGCAATAAAAAGAGTCTGCTAGGTGCGATATAAACCTCTGGCCAACCGAGTCGCGGCCGTTTATACGTCGCCATCCCAGCAAGGATAGCAGAGAGGGATGTCGCTGTCGACACTGTTGGCGGCTAACCCCTCTTGCTCCATTGGTAAATGGAAGACGGGGCCGGAGGGTTGTGGTGGGCGCTCTACTCCGCCTCGTCAGTTGGCATCTGGCTTTCTTGATCCCTGATCAGCCAGCCAATGAGTGGCAGGTCGTTTCCTGCGCTGCCTTCAATGAAGCCACCTACTGCCCGGCTCGCCAGCCCGCCGGCCGTCGAGCCAGCAAACTTACCGCCGAGCAATTGGGCTGCGCCCAGAATAGCCTGAGCGCCAGGAATGTTACTGAGCAGCGGGCCAAACAGCCCTGTGTGTTCGACCGCAAAACTCGCACCAACACTGGCCACGTCGTATGCTCCGGTTTGAATAGGCCCTTCCGCGCCCACGGTCATAATCACCGACTTTATTAACGGGGCGCCCGTGGCAATTTGCGCTGCTGCCAAAACCACCGTGCCCGGAATTGTCAGCTTCATAGTTCAATAGGGCGTGTCTTTACCAGAGGTCAAAATAAATGACATTTATGCGCAGGTTCAGCCCAACGCGCGCTTGATAGAATATAAAGTCCTTGAAAAGTCGCGTAGCAAGTATTCTTCTATAATCGCGGCGCCAACAAGCTGAATAGTATAGATACGTGTCAGTGAAATTAATAGCCGCAAGTAAGTGCGTGCAAGAGCAGCGAGGCTTCACAGGCAAACGGAGGAAATAAATTTCGATGCACAGCGAACACCAAGCTTGAACAAAACTTATTCGCATGCAGACGCCGCGCATGCCCGGTCGGTTAAATGGAACACTGGGCTGTGAATAATTGCGCTGCATCCACACGTTGCACTCGAGTCTGGTAGCGCATAGATGGAATAATTATTTCATAAAGATGCTAATGTCGTGGAACACAAAAAGTTACATGAAACTCCCGCTCGAGTCGTTAGTGCTACCGCATGATGTCGCTGAGCAGCGCGCCGGCGTTTGCGTGGCCAAGCATCCATGCGCGCTTTAGATAGAGATGGGGCTCGGTCACCGCATTGCGCTCGAACGACGGAAGCTGGATCAGCGCGACCGCCAAGTGGTAGCCGGCATCGGCCACCGGATGGGTGGCATGGAACAGTGCTTCGCGCAGAAAGGAGCACGCCATGCTAAAGTCAGCAGTAACTCCAAGCGTTCCACACAGATACGCCATTCCCAGCCGGTACGTAGACAGCGAAAACCCTCGCCGCGATGCCAGCTCAAAGCACTCCCTGGCCTTGCGCGGCTTGCGCAGCGACTCGTAGACGCTGCCCAGATGGTGCTGCGCCGCCGTGTGCCCGGCTTTGGCGGCTATGGCGTAGAACTTGGACGCCTTGCGCTGGCTTGTCTTGCACCCGTATTTGCCCAGCTCGTACCAGCGCCCGGCCAAGAAGCTAGAGTCCTTATGGTGGCGCTTGCTCGCCAAGCGCAGGATCCAAAACACGCCCTCACGCACCATTTTGCTTTCTGGCTGATCGCTCATCAGCAGCGTCGAGTTTGACGCCATTTCGGGCGAGCCACAGAGCAGTAGCTGGCGCGCAAACTCAAACTGGACCTCGGGGTTGTCGGTCAGCTTGGCCGACCGGTGGTACTGCTCGATCAGCGCCGGGTTGTTCATAAGTGTGTGCATCCGGTATGCCTTGCCCATCTCCGCGCCCAGACCCATGCCAAAGTCATTGGCTGTTGATGCTGTGGGCGGCAGCTCGTCGGCGGTGTCCTGCGAAAACGAAATCCGCACGTTGGTCTCCTCGACAATCGTGCTCTGCATCGAATACAGCGTCGGCATGGCGGTGGCAATGCCCGGAGGCTTTTCAGGAACGTCCTGACTGCGCCGGCCGACAAGTGTGCTCTGGCTGCACGCAAACTTGTTGCCGAGATCCCAGGTGCTGTAATGCGGTATTTCCCACCAGCCAGCCACCGCCTTGGCCGGCTGCGACATGTTGGATGTCAGCGTGTCTGCCAGGCCGCCGTACCGTGTGCTGACGCTGGAAAAGTGTATGGTCTGCGACTCCATTTTAGCAGGATGGAGTCCAAAAGCAAAGCGTAAAAATGCAAAAGGCACGAAAATAAAAACGCGGGCTATATTGAAGATGATATGGCAATGAAAATGTCGTGCGCCGCGGGATGAAGAGATTTAAAGCGTTAGAATGAGTCTCCCCCGCGCAGCAGCCGCAACAAATAGAGTGTGAAAAATGGAGAGAGTGGGTAAATGGAAGAAACGCTTGGCGCGGGCTGCTGGCAAGAATAAAGAAAAACAATGTGCAGGGGATGTAGTGCAGGCAATGTCAATGGGTGCGAGAAAAAACGCGCAAATGCATGAATGGGAGGAAGCCTTGGGCTCCAGGTGCCCTTTTGTAGTCTTGTCAGGACAAGCTGGAGGAATTTAGGCGATGCAGAAATAGGCGCAAAGGGAAAAACTTTTGAGGTGTCGATGATTGAGGCAAGGATAGACGTTACGCGCGAGAAAAATAGGAGAGGGATGCACGAGCGTCAAAAAGCGCAGCTGCGCTTTTGCGCATTCCGGTTTATATAGGCAAATCCTTCCCGGATTACCAAGGCCCCTTTCTAAAAACTTTGGCTTGGGTGGGCAGCGCACCCGGAAAAGGGGGAGGGAGTGCCTCGAGAAGAGGCCAATCCCCTGCGTCCTGGACCGAGTACGCGAAAGGGGAGTGCGTGCAAAGGAGGGATCGGACGGCTTTGGACACGCTCCCCCTGTCCATGTTTGGAAAGCCCAGCCACAGACACGACCTCCTGCATGCTTTCCGTGAACGGCCTTGCTCCAAAAACAGCACAGCACAATCGTGTGGAGACACTCGCTTTGAACAGCCAAGTGCGAATGCGCCATATTACCGGCCGGCGCATGGGCTCCATGCGAGATGAACTGCAGTGTAGGCAATAAATGTGCCAGGTGCCGACGACAACAACCGCTCGCTGCACGCGCCATGCAAACAAGCACTGGTGTTTACTGCACCGATCCAGGTCGCCCGGCTAGCGCCTAGCGCCTGACGCTCAGCCGGTCGGGGTGCCGGGGCCATGTTCTGACATTTCATTTCAGTCCATCAAACTAACTTTTCGGGCCAAATAGCCACCCCCAGTGCGGCAGGCATTTTGCCTGTTTTAAACTGCATTGCCGTTTGCATCCATCAACAGAGTGGAGATACAGGAATATAATGGCTTTTTGGCGGCAAACGAAAAACCTAAACAAAACTAGAGTCCCGTCCACGACCGAAAGTGCGTCCTAAAGCTTGCAGGACAATGCCCAGCCCTCCCCACTTCACGCCAAAGAGCTATATTGATGCCTGCTTTTGGCCAATAGGGAATGCCTCGGGGGTCAGCTCCACCTCTTGTACTGCGCCAAAGAAATCCGTCAAATACGTCTACATGACAACACAAACCCACCGGGTCACAATAGCTCGCTCTCCCAGTTAGGAACACCGGAACAATGGTCACATACGGCGCTTAAACGAAGAACAGTAGCTGGGCTCTGTAAAACAATGCACACAAGTCAAAGAGCACAATTGTCATGAACAATGTGCACAGTAGCGGGTATTCAATTTAGAGGCGCAATGTTTGGCCGAAGGACGACTCCCTCCGGGAAAGTCAAATGGGCCATGGGGGGTGCTTACCTTTTCCAGTTTGCGGGCAAACAGATCTGTGCGGACGCCGGGAGTCGAATGAATCAGCGTGGTATTGTAGGTGCCAATCTACACGCTCCAAACGATGGCAGCCGGCCATGGTTAGTCGTTGGCAAGTGCGCAATCAAGCTATTTGCCGGGATCATTTGTTGAACTTACCAGATCAGCCATCGTATGCTTGCTCGACATGTCAACCGACTCAAAGAATTTGAGGTTGTAGTACGTGAACCGATCAATGACCGAAACCCCAATGTCGCGGTCGTGAAAGTGCGAATACGAGTTTTCGCCCTTCTTGCTCGATCCAATGCTCAACACGTTGGGCGCATAGAACTTGCTAAACATCGTGTTAGCCTGGCACGTGTCAATGACAAACAGAATCTCCCGGTACCGCTGTTTCTCCCACATCTGCTGCATCGCATCGGCAATGTCGTAGCTATTGATCTCCTCCGAATCCTGGAACTTTAGGAAATCCTCGCCGCCATGACCGGTCATGTATATGAAAATGTTTGACTTGTCGTCGGTCAGCAAGCGCTTGTTCCGCGGCGTATGCGGCTCCACTCGCCCGGTCAGCAGCCGGATAAAGTTTTCTACCGTCACATCATAGCCACGGTAGTCTACCTCGACATTGTCGCCATACAGATCGGTGGTCTTTTGCGGATGGTCAAAGACTGTGGCTGGGTAGCAGTTGCGCGGATTACATGCCACGTCATCGGCTAGCATAAGGATGATGTGCGAATCGGGAATGCCCATGCGCTTGACGGTCCGGTACATCGACAGTGTGTTGGCAATGTGTCGGTAGTTGAACCAGAACCGCGATGTGCACACGAGCACCGCCCAGTTGTTGGTGTGGTTTTCGGTGTCGAGAAGCTGCTCGAGCTGCCGTTTGGTGCTGGCCGCCGCCGTGCGGTCGGCGCATAGAACAAGTGCCAGCCACGCGCCAACCGCTAGACGCAGCAGCGCCCGAATAACATTCATGTCTCTGCTATGCAACCCAGCACGTCTAGGCAACACGTAAAGTAAGAGTAAGGGAGTATTATCGATCGGCGCGTGGATATCTTCATTCTCCGCACTGCTCGTCTCACCCCTTATCTCTATCTTCAAGTTCAGAATGCCATATTTGGGATGCGCACGTGCTTCAAACAGTAAACTTTTGTAATAATCTCCCGAAAAACTATCTAGAAAATGTGCAGCTCTAAATGTCATAGGACAGGATCGGGCGCAGCCAGGTCTCCACCGCGTCAACCGTTGTGCCCTTGCGGGCAGCGTAGTCCTCGATCTGTTCCTTGGTGATCTTGCCAACCGCAAAATACGACGATTTGGGATGGGCAAATACCAGCGCGCAGACCGACGCGCCTGGATGCATCATCAGGCTGTCCGTAAGCTCGATGCCCGTCGCTTCGGTAATGTTGCCCAGTTTCCACATCGTCTGCTTCTCAGCGTGGTCGGGCTGGCTCGGGTATCCAGGAGCCGGACGGATGCCCTGGTATTTGATGCTCAGCAGGTCCTGGGTGTCTAGCGACTCGTCAGGCGCAAAGCCCCACATTTCACGACGCATGTCCTGGTGCAGCTTCTCGGTAAGCGCCTCAGCCAGGCGGTCGGCCAATGCCTTGACCATAATCGCCGAGTAGTCGTCGTTTTCGGCCTCGTACTTTGCTGCCAGCTCGTCGACGCCAAATCCAGCCGAGGCGGCAATGCTGCCAATGTAGTCAGGAATGCCCGTGGCTGCCGGTGCGATAAAGTCAGATAGACACATGTACGCATCGGTGCTTTCCTTATCCTTCTCTGCCTGCTGACGCAGTCCATAGTACACGCCAGCCTCTTCGGTGCGCGATTCGTCGGTGTAAACCACAATGTCGTCGCCTCTGGCGTTGGCCGGCAGAATGCTGATAATCGCCGCTGCCCGGATGCGCCGGTTGTCAATCAGATCGCGCAGCATGACCTGGGCCTCGTCAAACAGACGGCGTGCTTCCTGACCAACTGTGGCATCATTGAACAGCTTGGGATATCCGCGGTTCGGATACTTGCCGCGCAGCTGCCACACCTGGAAGAACGGATTCCAGTCGATGTATGGAAGGAGCTGGTTGAGATCGACATCATCGTAGACCTTGTGCCCCACCGCATTGGGCGTGGGCGGCAGGTTCTCTGGCCGCGTCCACTCGATCTGTAGTCCCTTCTTGCGCGACTCCTCCAGACTCAGGTATTTCCTGTCCTTGAGCGAATCGTAGTGATCTTCGCGGACTTCTTCGTACTCCTCGTCAACCTCGGCAATAAAATCTTTGCGCAGATCCTGATCCAGCAGATTGGAGACCACAACCACCGTGCGCGACGCATCCAGAACGTGGATCACTGGCGACTTGTACCGCGGGGCAATCTTAACTGCAGTATGCGTCTTGGATGTGGTCGCACCACCAATCAGCAGCGGGATGTTCATGCCAGCGCGCTCCAGCTCCTTGGCAACATGGATCATCTCGTCCAGCGACGGCGTAATCAGGCCCGACAGGCCGATAACGTCGGCCTTCTCCTTGATCGCCGCCTCAATAATCTTCTCACACGGCGTCATAACCCCCAGGTCGACGACGCGGTAGTTGTTGCAGCCCAGCACGACGCCGACAATATTCTTGCCAATATCATGCACGTCGCCCTTGACCGTGGCAATTACCATTGTGCCGTTGTAGATGTCGCTGTCGTCGGCCACTTCTACGCCCTGCAGCCGGGCCAGGCGCTCCTCCTCCATAAACGGAATAAGGTGCGCAACGGCTTTTTTCATCACCCGGGCTGATTTGATGACCTGCGGCAAGAACATCTTGCCCGCGCCAAACAGGTCGCCGACTACGCTCATTCCGTCCATAAGCGGGCCCTCAATCACGTTGAGCGGGCGCGGGTACCGCTCCTTGTCCAAGCGCGCTTCTTCCGTATCCTCAATTACATACTTTGTAATCCCCTTGACCAGCGCGTGCTTTAGGCGCTCGTTGACGGGCGCCGCCCGCCACAGCTCTTCTTCGCCTTTCTGAACCGCGTCCTTGCCATGCGTCTGAGCGTACTCGAGCAGCTTTTCGGTCGAATCCGGGTCGCGGTTCCACAGCGCGTTCTCGCAGATTTCGAGCAGGTCCTTGGGGATCTCGTCGTAGATAGTCAGGAACCCGGGGTTGACAATGCCCATGTCCATTCCGGCTTTGATCGCGTGGAACAGAAAGACCGAGTGCATTGCCTGCCGCACGTTTTCCTTGCCGCGGAACGAAAATGACAAATTTGACACACCGCCCGACACCTTGGCTCCCGGAAGCTTGGTCTTGATGTCGTGCGTGGCCTCGATAAACTCGACGCCGTAGTTGTTGTGCTCCTCCATGCCAGTGCAGATGGTCAGGATGTTCGGGTCAAAGATAATGTCGTTAGGGTTGAAGCCGACCTTGTCGACCAGCAGCCGGTACGAGCGCTCGCACACCCGGAACTTGTGCTCACGTTCGACGGCTTGGCCCTCCTCGTCAAAGGCCATGACCACCACCGCTGCGCCATAGCGCTTGATAAGCGTGGCCTTCTTCAAAAAGTCCGCTTCGCCCTCCTTTAGACTGATGCTGTTGACAATGCACTTGCCCTGGACGCACTTGAGGCCCGCTTCAACCACAGCAAAGTTCGACGAGTCGACCATGATCGGCACCTTGGCCACGTCGGGCTCGGTCGAAATCAAGTTCAAAAACTTTGTCATTGCCGCAACGCCATCCAGCATGCCCTCGTCCATGTTGATGTCGATAACCTGACCACCGTTCTCCACCTGCGCACGCGCAATCGCCAGCGCTTCCTCGTACTCGTCGTTGATAACGTGGCGAGCAAACTTGCGCGATCCGGCAACGTTGCAGCGTTCGCCAATGTTCAAAAAGTTGCTGCTCTCGTCATAGATCAGCGGCTCTAGCCCACTGAGCACCAGCTTGGACTTGCGCACGTCAGGACTCGGCACACGCGGCTTAAAGTCCTTGCACGTCTCGTATATCGCCTTGATGTGCGCAGGAGTGGTGCCGCAGCAGCCGCCCATGATGTTGACCAGGCCCTCGCGCGCAAACACGCTGACGTTCTCGGCCATGGTCTCGGGCGACTCGTCGTACTCGCCAAAGGTGTTTGGCAGGCCCGCGTTCGGATAACAAATCACCTTTGACGAGGTAAAGTTGGCAATCGACTGGACAAACGGACGCATCTGCTGGGCACCCAGCGCACAGTTGAGACCAATAGCCAGCGGCTCCACGTGCGCGACGCTGGTGATAAACGCCTCACCGGTCTGTCCCGACAGCGTGCGGCCCGACTGATCGACAATGGTTCCCGAGACAAATACCGGCACACGCTCGTATACGCCGTCGTCAAAAAGCGTGTCGATGGCAAATAGCGCAGCCTTGGCGTTCAGGGTGTCGAAGATCGTCTCGACCAGGAGCACATCCGACCCGCCATCCAGCAGCCCGCGCACCTGCTCAGTGTACGCCGTGACCAGCTCGTCGAACGTAACGTTGCGGAAGCTGGGGTTCTCGACCGACGGCGATATCGAGCATGTGCGGTTAGTCGGACCAATGGCTCCGCACACAAACCGCGGTCTGTCGGGCGTCTCCTTCAGCACATCTCGGCACGCATCGCGGGCAATCTCGGCAGCCACCTTGTTCAGTTCGTACACGATGTCTTCGGCGGCATAATCCGCCTGCGCAATCGTGGTTCCCGAGAACGTGTTGGTCTCGATAAAGTCCGCACCCGCAAGCAGGTAGTTGCGGTGGATGGTGTAGATTGACTTGGGCTGTGTCAGCACCAGCAGGTCGTTGTTGCCCTTCAGGTCCTTTGGGTGGTCCTTGAAGCGCTCGCCACGGAAATCGGCCTCGTTCAGTCGCAGATCCTGGATCTGAGTGCCCATCGCGCCTATAGTTGTAGCAGCCAGATTAGCTGCTGCTAGTGCCAAGCCACCCACAGCTATAGATACGTGTGAGCAGGGAGCTTACCGTCGAGGAACATGATGCGCTTGGTCAGCTCGGCTTCGATATACTCGGTGGCCGCGCGGCGGCTGTCAAAGCCGGCAGGAACAAACGAGAGCGGCGCCATGGTCAAAGCAGTAGAGTGCAGGGTCTAAACTGATACAGAGATAAGTGATACGACGGCAAAGTGACCAAATTGTTTGGAGTGGAGAAAAAAAGCCATGCCTCTCTCCCAACCACAGAACAGAGACGGCGTGAAAATTTTTGAATTTGTGATTCACGCACACTAACAGGTCAGGTGACCGGGCTAATTCGCGGAGAAGCGTGTGATCAAGAAGCGTCAAACGCGTTCGCGGTTTGTTTTTTCTTTCGCGCCAAAAAATTCAATATTCTTCGTTCGAATTAGAGACCGCTGCCATGTCCACCGAAATCCTGCCGACAATGGACGCGCCCGAAATGCCGTCAAAGCGTGCTCGGCTTGACAGCCCTGAAGCCGAAAAGCCGCTAACGCCCGAGCACATATTCGAAAACCTGCGACTGCGGCGGATCGTGCGCGAAAACCACAACAGCACAGTGGCCCAAATTGCGCTGATGTTCTACCGCCCCAGCGACGTCGGTCTCGAGGGGCACGGCACAGGCGGGATGCCGGCATACGAGCGGTCATTCGACAAGCGCGGCGGCGCGCTGCGCGAGCCCGATGACAGCAGCAACCTGCTGGTGAGCGCTGGATCCACGCAGGCCAGCGTTTTCGACAACGAAAACTGCGGAGACCATCTCGACATTATGTCGCATTTCCAGTTGGATGGCGATTTGGCATTCCGCACGTGTTGCTGGATCCGGGCCCCAGGTGACGCGGTATTTGCAGCCGCAGGCGATGACAAGCTGGTGCATTTGATTAGCTTGGCGTGGACGCGCGAGATCCGTGTGCTGCGCGGGCATACAGAGGCTATTGTGGATCTGCAGCCGCATCCGACGGATAGCCGGCTGCTATTGTCGGTTGGCAATGACCAAACGGTGCGTATCTGGTCGATTTTGAGCGGCAACTGCCTGTGCGTGTACAACTATAGTGCCTCTGCCGCGCGCTTCCACCCCGACGGCAAGTCAGTGTTTGCTGGATCACCAGCAGGCGAGGTGCGGCGGTGGCCGGTCCCGGCATTATCTGGCGATGCCAGCGACTCGCTAGTATTTACCATCAGCGACAGCACGCTGATTGTTGCGCCCAGGCGCAGCCCGGGATCTGCTGTCGACTGCATACGGTTTGCAAACTCAAATATTCTGGTCAAGAACACGGCCGGGAGGATCGAATATTGGGATTTGGCTGCGGAAGCGTCTATTCGCTCGTTTAGCGTTCGCCATCACGGAGTGAATGTCTCGCGCTTTGACGTCAGCTTTGACGACAAATACATCTGCGCTGGCAACAGCCGCGGCGAGGTGTTTATATTCAGCATTGAGAGCGGCAAGGCCATTCGTCGCCTCGCTCACAAACGATCGGTGCGGCCCGTAACATGCTCGCTCTTCTCCAGGGACTGCCGCAGCGTGGTCTACACTGGTGAAGGCGGGTTTATCTGGAGATACGACTACGTGGACGACGAGACGCTGGCCGAATGGGAAAAGCCTGACGACAGTGCCTCCAACGAGGACCTGAGCGAATAGCCTGTTCGTAGTGCCTTTTTTGGGGGGCGTGGACATGGCCAATTACTGTGTGGGAGCGGCAGTGGCCGGCCTCGCCAGGCTGGCACCTTATATATGCATGCATTACCAGTAGAAAATGACGCTTGTCAGAAAATTAAATTGAAGATGTCCACAGCACGGCTGCCGGCACGTGCCGAGGACACACGCGGGGGGTATGCAATCGAGGCTCTCAGGAGGGGCAAGGCAAGCTGCTTCTTTTCCGCTTCTCTTTTCAGCAATTGATACCCGCCTTTTTAGCTTTGCTCGTAAATTCGTCTCTGGAAATTCGCCGGTCTTTTCGTTCTGCTCTTGGGGGTGCCAGTCAGCTTTTTCCCGAGAGTGATGTCAGGGGCAGCGTCATCCCAACCACAGCCGCCACAGCGGCGGCGGCGGACAAATAGCTCGCCAATGACCGCCATAGATGGCCTGCGGCTATGCGCCTTCTTCATCTTCTTCGTGGGCCACGCCTTTGTCATGAACATGTGCCAGCTGGCCGTGTGTCCCTGGCTCAAGCTTATTTCGCCTACACTGGACCGCAGGTTCAACCAGCAGGTCGAGCGCTGGTTCTGCACCACGCTGCTGGTCGCAACCAGGGTCTGGGCGCCAACCAACCTGGTGCTCACTGGGGACAGGGACCTCGTAGATGGGGACAGTAGCAGCGACGCAGCAACCCGCAATCTCAGCAGCCTGAACGACTGGTTTGCCTCCGCCATCGAGCATGGCTGCATGGTCATCAGTAATCATCAAACGTACTTTGATTGGATAATCATCTGGATTGTGAGCTACTTTGTGCGCTGCCACGGGTTCATGAAGATCATTCTCAAGGCCGAGCTCAAGCGCGTGCCGGTGTTTGGCTGGGGCATGTACTTTCTGGACTTTATATTCCTCAAGCGCAAGTGGGCGGACGACAAGCAAACGTTCAAGGATCACATGCAGCGCATTGTCGCGCACGAAGACCCTGCGTGGCTGCTTATTTTCCCCGAGGGCACGGTCATCTGCGAGAAGCGCACGGCCATCTCTGACAAGTACGCCGAGAAGATGGGGCTTAGGCGACCCGAGCACACACTGCTCCCGCGCGTCAGCGGCAGCCGCGTGTGCCTGTCGCAGCTGCGCCCGCGTATCGAGTACCTGTATGACCTTACCATCGGCTATGAGGGCCTAAAGAGCGGTGACATCCCCGAAAACGAGTACGGCCTGGTCAGCATGTACGGCAAGTGTGTGTATCCGCGGGAAATCCACATACATGTCAAAAGGTATCCCGTTGCTGACATCCCCGACGACGAAGAGGGCTTTTCTCAGTGGATGCACAACGTGTTTGTCGAGAAGGACAAGCGCATGGCCAAGTACTATGAGCTAGGTCGATTCCCCCACGACTCGTCCGAGGACAGCTCGATCCCTGCAGACCAGCCCGTGATGCAGCTCAAGTGGCCAGCCAAGCCAGACAGTCTTCTGGGCGAGATGCTGTGGATGTGGGCGCAGTTTATGGCGATTATGATCCCGGCGCGGTATGTCATTGGCACCGCACTGTCTGCAATCACGTCTGTGCTAGCCGGCATCTGGTAAACGCGTTTGCTTACTCAACCTAATACTAGTTATTTTTTTCGCAGCGTGCTCAGAGTAAATACACCCAGCGCTGCCAGCGACTATCTTCAAGCGGTATGCATTTATCGAGCAGAAATTGATAAGAAAGAAACAGTACTTTTAGTGGATATTAGTGGCCGTTCATCATAATCTTGATAAACTCGGCCTCGTTAACTACATGTAGCACGCAGAAACCAGTCAGTCAGTGGTAGGTTGGCGGTTTATACATTCTAGCAGTTTGGGGTTCAACTTACTTCCGCCGTCGTTGTCCAGGTCAAACTCGTCAATCATCGCCTGGATCTCATCCTCGGCAATGTTCTCGCCCAGTTCCCGCGCAATGCGACGCAGGCTAGAGACTGTAATAAGTCCAGTGTTGTTCTCGTCAATCAACTTGAATGCCTTTTTGTACTCTTCAACCGGGTCGCGCGCGGCAATCATCTCGGACATGATCTTTGTGAACCCGTCAAGGCTGATTTTAGACCCGTCGATTGACCCGTACTGCTGCAGAACCCGCAACACCTCGTCCTTCTTTTGGTCAAACCCAAGCGCGCGCATGGCCACTTTGAGCTCAAAGTAGTCGACATAGCCGTCCTTGTTCGTGTCGAATAGCGAGAATGCCTCCCGGATCTCGTCCAGCTTATCCTCGCTGATCTTTGGCGGCTGTCTGGATATAGCTGGGCGCTGTTGTGCCGTATGCATGTGGCCGTTCATGTCGAGCGTCTGGTCTATCGGTGAAATGAAGTTAGCAGTGCGAAATTTGGCACCCGTTGTTTGGGCGGCTGCGAATTGACAATGTGGCTTCAGGCAGCCTGCATACCTTTAGGCGTATAGGTGCTGGGCACAGAATCACACTTGCAAGTCACGGTCTCGGAGAAGAGGCTATGGAAGAGGCTACGAGCGCGCGCGTGCTACCTGGACCGGGGGTCGCCAACAATACAAGAAATAAATTGGAAAAAAAAGAAGCTAATAGGGGGCAGAAAAGAAGAGGGACGGAACCAAGAGCCGTGATCACGGCCAATCCAGGCCGCTTCGCTAACTGTGCTGCGATTGGCCGAGATTGCAAAAATAAACATCGCCCAAGCGCTGTTTGCTTCCCAGCGAGACTATAGCTTCGCTTGTTTGTTTCTCATTTCGTCATTTCAGTGCATTCACAGTTTGCAATCTCGTTAGTTACATGGCCAGCGCCGGGAGAGCCGAAAGCAAACCCGAGGTTGCGCAGCGCATTGCGCAGTGGGCGACCGACGAGCTTGGCTTTCGCAAAAAGACAACGCTAGTGAGCGCGCGGGGAGAAGAGCGGATCACGGGCGACGACGTCGAGCCGCTGCTACAGGGCGAGCTCGCCGCTGTTCTGGAGCTGGCATCGACGCATCTGGTCTCCTCGCAGAATGCAGCAGACGGCAGGCGCAAGCTGGCGATCTATGCCACTCAGACTCGTGCCGAAAGTGACCGATCTCTAGAACATGTGGCCCTGAGGCGTAGCTTGCTAGACCTGCGCACCAAAGAGCGCGGAGTATTGGCAGATATAAAGAGCGTAGAGCTCGAGAATCGGGCTACCATTCAAACGATCGGCGATATTTCGGCGAAGCGCCGTGCTACCGAAGGCCGTATCCGCGAGCTGCGGTTGCAAATACTAAAGAAGCAGTTGATGGCCGAAAATCTGCGCCGGCAAACTTCTCGCATGCGTGTATTTGCTCAAGAGATGAGCACCGGCGCAGATATCGCCCAGACACCGGGGATTCTGCCCGAAACTGCCGATGCTGTAGCTGCGGCTGCAGACGGGCACGTAAAGAGCAGCAACGCGTGTGGTCCCGAGGAGATTTTAGCAGCCCTAACAGCGAAACTTTGGCGCACATCTGACAAGGCTCAGAACGATGGACCGAGGTAAGTTACATGCTTCTAGATCCGCGGCTGTGGTACTGGTTGCCATTGTTACTGATTTACTGTGTTGCTCTTTTTTCCCTTAGCAGTGAGAATGGCGAGTTTGGCGGTGCGGTTGAGGAGCTACAATTGCTTATAGCCGGCGTCATCAACAGTCTAAAGGTAAGCCATTCCGGCCGGTGCACACGCAGTGCAATGATCCGCTTTACAGCCGACAACCCCAACTAACAGTGCCTGGATTGACTTCTCATATAGGATCTACACACCCAGCATCTAACAGGCGTGTCCTCGGCACAGACGCTACGCGCACAGCTGGAGTCTCGTAAATCTGCTCTTGTTGACCAGCTGGAGCAAGTGGCTGGGCAGCTGAACTTGAACGCAGCCGCAGATGGTGACATGACTGAGGATTACAAGTAAGTGCGAGCGCTACCAGGGCATTTTAGGCAAGGAAAAAACAGCGGCTTGTTATTAACGACCGGAGAAAATTTACAATTGTAGGCCACTTTTCCTACAAGCTGCTCTTCGCGATGCGGCTGCGCAGCTGGGCGGGCGGGCGGATTCGCTTGTGCCGGAGCTGAAGCCAGCCATCGGCCAGACAGCTGTTGCAAATGACCACAGTGCCAAGGTACGGCGTGTTTGTATTCATTGTACTGTATATTTGAGCCACCATCGTTTAATGTGGAGCACACCCATTCATTATTTATAGGCAGCCGATATTGCCGCAGCGATTAGGCGCATTCAGCTACTTGTTGGCACTACTTGTCAGTCGGCTAAGGAGGTAAGCGGCTTGGTACTCACGCCACCAGTACCTGCGAGCATAGTATATGCTAATAATACTCGACAATGTAGATTAAATCATACTCGAGCTCGAGCGTTGCTGCTACAAACACACGGCTCTTAAATGAATTGTATTATACCGATATCCGCAACTTGTGGAGCTCGGTTAGTTTGGCTGGCCTGCAGCGCATAAATTTGGAGTCGAGGTATGACACATTATGTATATTGCGCGCTGTTTGCATTGAGCGCATTTGTCTATCTAAATGCACTTTCTGGTAATGCTGTAGCGACGGCGAAATGGTGCGTCAACCTGCTGACAAACTGGTTGCGCGCAGCTGCTATTCAGAGGTTGAGCGCGACCACTACCTTTGCAGTGCCGCATTCGAAGCAACGGGATGCCTGGATCAGGTAAAGTACTCTTGCAAGCGTCGCTTGCCTTGCAACTATAACAGACCACCCTGCTGATTATGCGTGCATGTTATGCATCTTGTGGTATATAGGCGCACGAAGCCACGATCGAGCAATTGGGTCGGCAAGCAATACATGGCAAGTATCTCCTGCTGGCGTTCTGTCTGCGACCTTCTTATGCATCAATGTGTTGCTCATATGTTCATGTCGACATGCAGTGGGCAGCTGACTTGTTTAATATGTGTTATGGGGAACCGGCTGGCGGCCGGATCCGCCTTGCGTCCACCTGCGACGGGTTTGTGATGCATGTATTTAGCGCATACGTGTCATCGGCGACAAATTCAGCGGAAAAAAATTAATGCGAAGTTTGGTCAATGTCGTTTGTAGGGCTGCGGATTGCACACGTGATGAAGGCAATGGATGGCAAGCTGGAAGCCAGCCAGGCACAAGCAGAGCAAATAGGTATGTTTCATGTGCGCTTGCTTGGAGGGGGGCGTGCACCCGTGCATGCCGGCGCGCACACAATGGCATATCTACGTTAGCTGCCCCGGTTCGGCAGGCGAGTCTGTGGCTCGCCACAGCAAGAACCTTGGCGAATTAGTCGAGCACTTTGATTGGCGAAAACTGTGCGCTCCGGCTAGCCAGCGCGTATTTCAACTAATGCCGCTTTGACACTATATAGCTGCGGGCAATTCAGATCCAGTTGCAGCGGCCGGATCCCTGTGCGCGGCGGTGGACGGGTTGTGCACTTATGCACAGGCTCGACGAGGTAAGCTTTGCTGGCGCACTAGTTCGTGGGAACATTGGCTCTGAATCAACGCTCTAACCGATGCACCTATATCTTGCCGGGATGACATCATGTAGCCTCTGCCCGCGCAGCAATGGCCGACTGGACAGCTGCGAGCACCATTATCGAGAGCGCACGGCTGGCAAAGGGATCGGCGGGCACGGAAGAAACAATTGCGCTGCTTTCCGACACGAGGTACGTTTCCCGGCGCTGCCTGTGCTGTTTGTTTGTCTCAGGAAGAAGGAGGTCGAGGGAATGCTCCCATGCTGGGGCGTGTTACTTTCATTGTTTGCTAATTGCTACACGTGATACAAATTTGCTGCGCAATCCCTCTCTCTCTCTGTAGTGGCAGGCTCTTTTCCGACCCATTTGCGCCCTGGCACCGCCGCGACGGCGTTTCGTACGCAGAGTATCTCCAGCAGCTAAAGATAGTTCGGGCCAGCGATAGCCAGACACAGTTATAAATGTGTGATTGACATGCTCCGCTTGCCAAATGCAGTAACAAATTAAGTTTACTGCCCGTGAATAGGGGGTTGCCGCTAGGACGGGCCACCGCCCCCTTTCCCGTGAATTCTCCGCATGGAGGTGTGAAAATTGTTCCCGGTGGAAATCCGGCGCTCGGCGACAGATGCGCATCGGCCGGGCGGCGTCGGAGACGAGAAACTTGCGTTAATATCCCGCTGTCTGTTCTCATTCGCTCCGCCGCAATTAGCGGGTGCAAGCCCGTGTGACAGGCAGGCTGCTGTCTGTTCAAGCCAAGCGGGAGGCGCGATGGCGCCGAACTCTTGGCGCAGCTGGCTGAGGGCAGGCGATTGCCGGGATACTCAATTGTCTAGCACCAGGGCGATGTTACTCCCAGCTCATTTACGCGTGGCATCCCCCACCCGCCCTGCCTCGGCCTGCGCGCTTAGACGACATTGACGCGGGCCATCTTTCTTCTCATGTGCCGATTTGACCAGCCCTTTTTTTCTTTTGTGAGCCCGCTTCACGCCGATTTAGATATACGCACATTTTATTCTACCTTTTGGCCCTCCATTTGCCTGGTTTGAAGAAAGAGCCATTTCCGTCTCTGGCCGCTGCATCCTGCTACGGAGCGCTGACGTGTGGTGCTGGTATATTTGATGCACGTGCTGCCTGCCTGTGGTGCATCTTCAATTTCGTGTCCTGTTTGTGTATCTGCAGGGGCAGCTCGGAGACGACCGCTGTGTCCCGCAAGCACACCGCGCACCTCTCTCTTCTGAGAGCACATACTCGGCCTTTTTGTCCGCACTCTAGTTGGTCTGCGTCATTGCTCGATGACAATTTGCATTGGCTCTGTCTGATCTGGCCGACTATCTCGTATAAAAACCACCGCTACAAACGCCCTTTTAACCGGGGGCGCCTTGGCAAAAGCGCGCACGCATCTGCCCCATCCTTCCAATCGCACGCAGCTGCCCGCGCTATAAACTGTCACCTGCCTCCGCCGGAGATTGAAAGGGCCAACGTCGTTCTTTTGCTCAAAAGCCGTCGCCAAAAAGAGGAGCCAGGCAAGAGCTTCCTTTTACCAAAGCGCCCGACGAAGGCTGCGTAGCGGCTGGCCCTAAGAAAAAAGGCCTCTTGCCAGCACCGTCCATCGCCCCCACCCGGCTTGGCTTTACAAATTATTTTCTCGACTTTTCCGGCCATTGTGCGCGCATACTTCGAGAACAAGCGCAGGACAAATCTAGGTAAGCATGCCCCTCCCCGTCAGCCGATACATGCAAGCGTCGGAGGCATCCTGGGCGGCCTGCTGGTCGCCGGCCGCGAGCCGCAGGACTGAATAGGCCGGATCATGTGCTGGCGCTTAATCAGTGTCCTTTCTCACCCCTCTCCCTGACAAGGCGTCCCACCCGCTCCCCGTTTGCGCCCATATCCGGGATAACGGCCAGGCAGAGTGCGCGTGCCTGGCGTCCGCTGCACATTGTTCCCGGGCTGCTGAATAACAGGAACGGACGGGGGAGTCCTCCCCGCCTAGATTAGCGTTGCGTCCCCTCCACAGGCCCCTTTGTTCGGGGGGGGGCGTTGTTGTCCGTCCAGCTTGCACACAGACGCAAACAACCGCCTTGGCACGCGCTGGGGTCCACCCCGTCCTGCCGAGCGGCGGCGCTGGGCCAGGCGCGCCGTGCTTGACTTGGCTAGCTTGACTTGGCCCCAGCTTGGCTGACTTTGAGCCGCGCTCCCTATTTCTTAATCGCCCTTCCTATTGCGGTCCCCCACTTCCTTCTCTTGCGCATTGGGCCCTTGGCTTTTTTTTTACACCTACGCAGTCTCCGCCTTCCCTTAGCAGTCACCCTGCCCTTCTTCTCTCCCCGTTTTGCACTTTTCGACTCCCCTCCCCCAAGTCAGCGCGCGAGTACACACGCTCTTGTTGGCCCTGTTCTCCTCTGCCCTGCACTTGAACCCGCCTTTTCTCTTTTGTTTCCCGCTCACTTGCTCGCTCGCTCACTCCCTATACTCTAGCCGCTCTATTTTGCATACCCGTGCCTATTTTTATTTGCCTCAAAACTTGCACTGGCAGTGGCTGTCCAGCACCGGGGCCCACACCTCTCGCACAAAAACTGCTGTCCAAGGTCAGCACCAGTTCACTAAACCACGTCTGTCGGCGAGCACGGCCTCAGTAGGTTTGCAAACGGGAGCGAACACGCTTATGTCTCGCTCACCGCTGCCGCAGAGCTCGCCCATGACTCTGGCAACCAGATCCGGGCCGCGCCAGCTGGCGTCGAGCCTTTCAGAGTCGTCCTCCGAGCTCACCGCCGACAACGTCAGCCGCAACGAAGTCGACGACAACAGCGACGGTAAGTATAAACACACACTGGGACCCAGTGGCACGGCACCGCAGAACTATGGCCGCGCTGGGGTTTTTTGCTACTGTTTCCAGCCCACCTAGAAAAACAAGGGCTGGCGTGTTATCCTAAACATCAGATTTGCCGCTCTTTGTAGACGTTGGTTCGCAGCCGAACAAATCCGACGCCCAGCGCGCCGGCCAAAACACCGACGATTCAGACAGCGGCCGCAACGGCGCGGGGTCCTCCAACCTCCGCTTGCGCCAGCGCCGACGGGCGCAGGGCTCGGCCACGTCCGCATCCGACCAGGCGCGCACCGACGCTGAAGACAGCGAGCGCCTGGCCGGTGGTGGCAAGAAAGGTAGGTTCGCCATTATTCCCACACTGGCTTCATATATGAACCCAGGCAGACTCCCCCGGCATCATTGGGCAAAAGTCTCCACTGACTTTGCACCACCTACCCTGGCCGCGGGGGATGACTTTTAGTCCGAGGGGCGAGTGCGGTGACGTGTGCTGCACACTACTCTGCCTAGCCTCCTCGCCCCCCCACAGGATCTTTCCTGGGCCGGTGTTGTTATTATTGCCTTCCCGGAGCCGCGTTTGTGCCGGGTCATTGTTTGCGATGCAGACACTGCCGATAAACAAGCATGCTAAACCTCCGGTTGCAAACAATAGGCGGGTCCACGCTGCACATCCCGTGCAAGTTCTTCAAGCACGGCAACTGCACAGCTGGCAACAGCTGCTACTTCTCGCACGATATCAACCTGTTCGTCGAAAAGACCGTGTGCAAGTACTTCGTCAAGGGCAATTGCCGGTACGGCAACAAATGCGCGCTGATGCACATGGGCCCGGACGGGACGCCCAGCCGCAACCAGAAGACAAACGGCGGCGGGCAGCGCAACCAGCAGGGCCGCCCGAACCACAGCAACAACAGCACTGCCAAGGGTAATATCCGCAACGGGCCGAACTCTGGCAGCACGCCCAAAAAGGACCGCAAGAACGGCGGCGAGCCCTCTTACAGCGACGCGGCTGCGGGCCGCGCCCTGAATTCGACGGCGGCGTCTGCACTTTCGCAGGCCTACGGCCAGCCCGGCGCCAGCAACGCCCGCGCGCAGTCGACAGCCAGCGCAGTCTCCGGGTCGAGCGTGCATGAGGACACTGCGAGCGGGGTCAACTCGAGCGACAACGGCGCGTCAGGCAAAAAGCCGACCAATGCCTGGGCTACCGGGTCGGTTGCTGGCGCGATGCGCAGAGACCGCGAGTCCCGCTTCAGTTCGATGGCTGCACAAAAGGACCGCCGCCGCTTTGCGGACTCGGCTGCCCGCCACCAGCTGGCCGACGGCAGCGGCGAGACGCCGGACTATCTGCTTGCCGGGGATCAGCACACCGCCGGAACGCTGTCGCCGCTGCGGGCGCACTATGAGAACGCGCGCGGCAACGCGGCGGCGGAGGCCGAGATGAACTCGCGGTCGCAGCCGATACCCAAACCGTCGTCATCCTACAACCGCGCGTTCCGTGGCAACAGCTCGCTGCCGTACGGTGGGCTGAGCATGCAGGACAGCATGTTAATCGACAATCTGACGCTGACGCACGGCACAGCACACCAGTCATTTGCTAGCTCGCCGTTTATGACGAGCTCGATCCCGCTGCTGGACCACTTCAAGGAGCTTGCCCGTGGCGAGCCGGTCAGCACGGGCACATCACCGCACGCACAGTCGTTTACGCGCAGTCCGATGGCCGCCAGCTCAGGGTTCATGCTCAACCGTCATGCGTTCACTGCCGTGGACTCGGGCTCGCTGACCCAAGATATTGGCGACGGGGATATCAGCACTCCTGGCTCGCTGCGCCTGGGCTACCACGGCCATCTGCAGTCGCAGCACCTGGATATGTCGCCGGCCATTCACCCAGTCGGGGGCGCGCAGTCAATCCCGCTTGGCAACGAGCTGTTTGGGCGGTCGCTGCGCTCGTCGAGCCTGGCTAACGAGCCGCTGAGCCCGCTGCCGTCGTTTGTCGACGGTGGCGCACAATCGGGCTTGTTGGGCAGCCCAGCCTCGGCCAGCGGCGCTGGTCCCGGCTCTGGCCGCCTGCGGTCCAACAGCAACACGCTGTCGCCATCGCTGGCAGGGTTCTCGTCGGGGATGGAAATTGGCAGTGGCGCGATTGGATCCGCACGGGCTTCGGCCAGAGACACGGGCTCGCTGCTGACCGGCGAAACCCGACTGGCAGGGTACTCGCTGAACGACGCACGGTCGATTCCGCATGATGCGGCGCTAGAGTCGGGCAACAGCATATGGGAAGCACATACGGCCGCGTATTCCAGTATTGGCTCCGCGCATGACGCCGACGCGCGCTTTGCGCTGGGCAGCTCGCTGAGCAGCAAGACACCGGGTCTGCAGTCGGGTGGCCTGGGCAGCTACTTCCAGCAGGGCTCGTCGCAGCCGCACTGGGCCCACCAGCCCGCCAAGATGCCGATGCAGCAGAACGGACACTCGTCGCCATTTGCCTCGGCAATCGGCAGTCTAAATGACCACCGGTCGATGGCAGGGCCTCATCTGGGCTTTGGGTCGCCGGCTGGCGAGGGCGCGTTGCCAGGAGCAATCGGGCCGCGCTCGCAAAAGCCGCAGGGCGGCGCGTTTGGCGCGGCGCCAGGCGCGCCCCGCAGCTACCCCCACTCTGGCGGACTGGCGGCGTCGTTTGGCGGTATTGGATCGAGCATGTTTGCATTGGAGGCTGGCCGGGCGCAAAATGCCAGCGGCAACGGGTCGTCAGCAACATCAGACAACATTGATGACCTGTTTGAGCTGGAGCAGGATGTGCCGGCGCAATCCCGCGCCAACAGCAACAACTCGCTTGCACCGAATCCGTCGTTTATCTCGATGGACGGGTTTTCGCACAAGTTCTCCGGCCTGTCGCTGAACCGCTCGGAGGCAGGCAGCGGTAGCCCAAACCAGTCCGGCAGCCGCTCGATCCCGGGCATTTCGGCTATTGCTCGGCCGGCGGCATGAGGAATAGGTGTGCCACCGGTCACCAGGCAACACTCCCCATTCACAGTCCAATCTGATCCAAAACTATTGTCTGCAGCGCTGGAAGCAAAAGGGTGGTGAATGGAGGTTCGCCAGCCCGCTTCAAAACCGTCTACGGTAAAAAAATAATGCTGGAAAATTAGTAGACGTTTAAAGCGCGTTCTGACTGCAGAGTTGTTTTTTTTCTTCTTACAATTGTTTTCTACTTGTGCCATCTTTCATTACTATTCTATTTTGGCATTATTGACTCTAAAAAAATTACCATCTCAGGTATTTACCTCAAACTAAATACATTATTGAACAAACGGGCAGAAAATAATTGCCTAAAAGGTGCCATGGACGAGCGGAATTTTGATCGCGTTCAGCCTATGAGTTGAACGCCCAGAGTTCCAGGTGACCGACTACAAACTCTTGCTGAGCATCCGGATCCTTGTTTTTGGGATGCGACGGGTCCAGGCACAGCGGCTCGTTGTTGAACGTTGGACAGCGCGCCGAGTATCCGTGAAGGAAGTCGCTTTTGAACCACAGGCCAAACTTGCCCCGGCCTCCGCCGATCGCGACAAAGTCGGGATCGCAGAGTATAAAGTACTCGTTGTCGCCCGTGTACTTGAAGCCCTTTACGGCATCCTTCTTGCGGGACTGAGGGCTGGACCGGAACGCCTTCCACAGGAAACTATAGGAGAGCTGAGTTTAGCCACTGGTGACGTCACCGCAGTTGAGCTAAAGCAGCGAGTGGCTTACCTTGTTCCCTGGCCATAGAACGTTGGTGATAGTCGCAGAGGCTCATTGATAAACGCGCCAAATACCTATGCGCAAGAGTGGCAGTTAGTACGGTATATGCTGGAGCCCATCCGGCTGGCCGAGCAGGAAACTTACCCTTCCGCTGGTGTCCTTGACGGCCAGCACCAGCGCCTTTTCGTGTTCGCAGCGTGACAGCATGGTCTGGAAGCTGATCCCGTGCTGATCCATGCTGTAAACCAGGCGCCAGCTCTTGGCCAGACGCTGCTGGACCGGCAGCAACGCGCGCAGCTACAAAACAGTTTGTGTCATACAGTAGCTTAGCCGCACATGTCAGCGCGTCCTTTCACGCAAAGAAAGAACGGCAGTTTTTCACATACCTCGGCAGCAATGGTTGTGGTCAGGGCCTTTGGGCAGTCGTCGGTGCGGCCGAGCAGCTGCACAGAATTACGCGGCTTGCGTAGCGACGCCTGGGAATGGCCGTTACCACGTGTATCCAGCGGAGTGTCGATGGCCTCGCGGGTGGCCCGGGTGGTAGTTTGCTCGTCCAGCAGCCTGCCCGACCCGTCCGACGCTAGCGACGCGCCCGACGCCAGCAGGCTCTCCGAGCTGCTCTCGCGGCTACTCGCAGCCTCGCCAAGCCTTGTCGACCCGCTGCTGCCGGGGCTCTGACCAAAGTCAAACCCCGCCTTATCGTCAGAGTACTTGCGCAGGCTCATGACCAATTCTGCGGGCGCGGTAAACAATCCCGAACGCGCCGCTGGCTCAATGGGGTCTTCGAGGACAATGCGGGTGGTCGTGTAGGGCACACTGTTGAGCGGGGGCGGAATATTGAACAGCTCCTCGAATTGGTTGCGCGGGGGTGAAAAATCGACAGAGGAAGGAAACGACTGCAGGTCAAAGAAGCAGGACGCCTTTGACGAGAGAGATTGGATTGAAGAGCGGCGATCAGCGCTGGGCAAACGTGATTCTGGCCGGCACTCGACCACGGTCTTCGTCAGCGACACCAGCGGCTCAGGCTGGATATTGGCAGTGCCTAGACTGGGCGACCGTTGCTTTGCCATTTTTTGGTAGAAGAAAATATTTAGTTGCAAGAAATACTCTTGAGAGTTTTTGCGAGCGCCAAGAAGTTGCTTTGACCAGTTGCTGCTGGTCAGCAGGATTCGCTTGTATGCAGCCGCATTAGTATCACTGCCACCGAGCCAAACGGCAGCCCGGGCCCTGGCTCCTGGGATGGCCCTCATGATTCCCATTCACATCCCACTTGGCAGGGAACAGGTGAAGGGCCGCGTCGTGCACATGACCGCGGCCGTAAACATTCTCCGCCCGTCAGCTGTTCTTCAAAGTGTAGAAAAAGCTGAGTCGCTGACTGGGCCGATTCCGAGCGTTACCACACATCGTCGATGGGTGGCAGCCCTGGCTGGAGCGCGTCCGGCCATTGCGGCCAAGCAACTATAAAATACATTTACTTGTCCTTGGAGAATACACGGTCAATAATGTCAGTGTTGCTGAGCTTGGGCGGTGGAAAGCCTAGTGCCTTGCGCACACCCTTGATCTGAAACACCAGGTTCTGTGCCAGGCCAAAGGTTGACGATGTGATCCAGTAGTACACCATGGCCGACGGCTGCTGCAGGGATATTAGCGCCATGGCAAATGGTGCGACAAACGAGGCAGCCATCAGGCCCCGCGCAAGCAGCGACTTTGTGCTCACGTTGCCAGCCAATGTCTGTCGTCGCGCCCGCCAGTGCATCAGCAGCACGTTGCCCATCGACGTGGCAAATATTATCACCGGTAGGCACATGGTCGGATCCACAGCCGTCAGATCGGTGAACCACAGCAAGCCTTCGGTGGACATGCCATCGGCGGGCACAAATGTTGCGCCAGGCCCATCCAGCCATCCCACCGGCTGGCCGCTCAGATGCCGCAGTGCCCATGACATTGACATCCAGATCGGCATCTGGCACAGCGACAGCAACAGGCTAAAGAACGGATGGCAGCCCTGGGCCATCAACAGCTTGCTGTGTTTGGCCTTTATCCGCTTCCGCAGCTGCTTGTCAAACTGCTTCTGGGCCAGCTCTTTCTTTTGCAGCTGCAGCTTCAGCTCCAGCGACGACCGTATGGTCGGTACCCATGCCGCCAGGATCTGTTCCAGACCGGCCTGTCGCTTCAGCAGGCGCTGCTGGTATATCGACAGTGGTGTAAGCAGCAGCGCCCGCAGCAGCACCGAGGTGCCGGCAATCGCCCCCCACCAGGGCAGCCCGTCAGGCGCCAATGTGCCCAGCGCCGATCCGCTGTGAACCGAGTCGAGGAGTATCTGCGTAAGCTCAACCATCAGCGGCGGGTCGTTCAGCACCTCTATCGACGCATCGCCGGTCATACCTGGGACTTTGTCTGCTTCATGCTGTATGGGCGATGTGCTAAACAGCCGCCGCCGGCTACCGATCGTCGAGCTGTGGCCAAACGTGCCCGCTCGGACCACTGGACTCCGGCCCAGTCGGCCAGCCGCAGACCGGCAGGCCCAAGCCAGCTTCATAATTAGCAAAATTGAATAACCGCAACACTGGAAAAAAAAGACGCTTGAGAAAGAGATAGGAAACCCAATCGGTAGTTGGCCTGCAGCCGCTGTCTCAAAACTTCCCGAGCCGACGCCCTGAAACCGCGACTCGCTCCTACGGAACAGACGCCGCGTGGACCAACGCGCATTCCTGCTCTCTCTAACTTTGAAAAATATCTATTTTATACCTGACCAAGCACGAAGGCATGTCGTTGACTGGACTGGTTGCGGGCGTCACCAAGCGCGCGTTCCCAATGGCAGCTCTGGCTGGCGCGTCGGTCATTGCGGCCAAGTCGCTGGCCGCGTTCACCAGCCCCGACGCCCGGCCGGGGAGCGCCCGCAGCATGGAGCCGCTCTATGCGACGCACCGTCCAACCACTGGGCTGCAAAAAGCGTTTATCGCTGCCGGATCGGCGCTGATGGGATTCGGTGATCCGACGGACGGCTCGCATATAGCGGCGCTGGGCGATGCCACGGCCAACGGGCACTTTGGCAAGATGCGCGAGCAGATGCTTCGGGATCCCGTGGGCCGCCGGATCCTGAAAGAGCGGCCGGAGATCTCGTTCACCACGGCCGAGTGGAACGCTCTGGGCAAGTTGCCCGAGGGTTCGTTTGGCCGCGCGTACTTTGACCAGATGAGACGAAACGGCATCTCGTGGGCCACCCGGCCGCCGGTGCGCTTTGTCGACAACGAAGAAGATGCGTATATGCTGCTGCGCTACCGGCAGTGCCACGACTTTTACCACGTCATCCTGGATCTCGACATCTCGGTGGTCGAGGAGCTGGCGATCAAGGTGTTTGAGTGGCGGCAGACCGGGCTGCCTGTGGGCCTGATTGCCAGTGCGTTTGGGCCCCTGCGGCTGCCGTCGAACGAGCGGGCGCGGTTCTTGAGCGATTATCTCCCATGGGCTCTACAGTGTGGGTCCCACGCAAAGCCGATCATTAGCGTGTACTGGGAGGAGATGTGGGACCGCAGTATCGACGACGTGCGCAAGGAAATGGGCGTATGGCTGCTCCCTCAGCGCAACAGCGTCACTGGCGCCGAAAACTCGACTGCACGCGTGGAGATTTAATCCCTACCCCAGTCACGTCACTGGTTTTTTTTTTTTCGTGCAAGCTCTTTTTTTGTCTCATCGCCAATTCGCCTATATTTTAACAACACTAATGCCCGAGGAATCTAGCCTCTTAACAGAATGGTTGGCGCAGCTGGACGGCGACCTGGACGCGGTTGAGCAGGACATTCAGCAGCTACATGCATTTAGCGGCGGGCGAAATGAGCACCAGCAGCTCGCCGACTCTGTCCGCGAGCAGCAGCGTGGCGCCCAGCGACTCCTAGAGCGACTGTCGCTGGAAAGCCTTGACGCTAGCCCGCAGGAGCAGCGGCTCAAACAGCTGCAGCGCACTTTCCGGGCAGCTCTGCTGCAGTATCGAAGCAACAAACGGGCTGAGGCGCGGCATGAGCGCGAGCTGCTGCTGAGCGGTGCAGCGACGGCTTCGGAGCTGCGAAAGAAAAAGGCCAGGACCGGGGATGCTGCGCTAAACGCAGCGGCCGATGTGACTACGGCGTTGCAGGAAACCGTTAGCATGATGAACGACGAGATTGAGAAGAGCGCAGCCAACGTGGGCGCCATGCAAGAGTCGTCGGACAGGCTGCGCAAGGCAAAAGGCCAATATGTGCTGATGGACGACGTGCTCAAGCTGTCCAAGAGCCTGGTCAAGACGCTGGAGCAGGCAGATACGGTGGACCGGTGGCTGATGCTGGGCGGCCTGGTGCTGTTCTCGCTGGTTGCATTCAATATCCTCCGCAAGCGGGTGTGGATACCGGGGCTGTCCACTTTTTTCTGGATCCTGCGCTACGTGTTCACGTTGGGCATGGGCAAGTCGGAGCCGGCAGAGTCGCCGCTGATTAGCAGCGAGCTGACGGCGGTGTTTGCTACCACCACGACAGCGGTAATCGATACACTGAGCGTAAGCACTGCAGCGCCAGAGACAATGACGCTGGAACCTACACTGTCCGTGAACGCAATGCCGTCAATTGAGGTGCTTGACACATTAACTGCAACCACGCCTGGCGCTCGCGCAAGTGAGAAATCTCAAGCAGAGTCAGCCAGCCAGCCGGTAGAGGAGTCCACAGAGAACAAGCACAGGAGCTCAAGCAGTGGTTCCAGCGAATTGTTGTCAAAAGCCCAGCCGTCCAGGCCCAGGGACTCTGAGGGTAACTCCGACAAGCCATCGAAAGCTCGACCTCCCAAGCCCATGGCCTCTGAAGGTGATACCAGCGAGCCGTCATCCAAGGCCCAGCCATCCAAGCCCAGGGACCCCAAGGGCGATTCCGACAAACCCGCAAAAGCACAGCCTCCCAAACCCAAGATCCCGCCTGGAGCTGCTAAACCTGGCAGCCGTATGTACAGACCACCCGTGGAGCGACCCAAGCGGGAAGAGCTATAGTCCTTCCAGAGTGGACAATGTTTTTATACGACATTAAGAAAAAAAGTTATGTGCTCTTTGGCTGCTTGCGGCTCTGTGCGTGTGCTTTCCGCGCTGCCCGCTGCTTCAGCGCCTTCTTCTTTCTGCGCGCACGGTCCTTCTTCTTAATGCTGTCGACGTTGGTCAGGAGCAGCCCGTGGTACCGGGCCAAGAACAGGTCCAGATCGGCGGGCGCAACCAGCGTGCTGAGCTTCTTCTTCTCTGTCACTGCACGTACCAGCGTCGCATACTCTTTGTCGCTGAGCGAGAGCTGCTCCACAACCAACTGCATGGCTTCCTCGTCGGACGCTCGCTTTGCCTGCTTCTTTAGCCGCTCCTCCTTCAGGCCCGTAAAGTCGTACCGCTTTACCGTCAGCCGAACGCTGCCATTTTCCCGCGTGGCCACGAATAGCTCGGTGAGCGCCGTCAAAAACTACAATAGAACGGCAGAAGGATTAGCTGTGCAGGGAGTTTAACGTAGATAGGAAGAATGCCGGCAATGTTTCAGCGTCCTGAAGCATACCTCGTCGTTGTTGAGCAGCATTGAGGCAAAAACGGCTAATGTAAATGCAATCGAGGACAGACAGAGTAGAAAAACGCCAGGCTGCGAGAGATTTCCAGTACCTGGATTATGCTGAGATCATCCCCGATCACTGCGGATAGGAATATTTTCGAGCCACAGCCATATTTCCAGCACTTTACCTCTCCTGTACTCTATAGTTTGTAAACACGCTAATTTACAGCAGCATGGCAGGCATATGGCGGCTAGGCAGGCCGCTCCTGCGGACAGCACACATTGGACGACGGTCTATCTCCACGGTGGAGGTCGGCACGACATACGAGAACCTCGTGGTCGCCACGTTCAACCAGCTCGGCGCAGCGCTGGAGCGCGTGGGTGGAGCCAGCGACAACGGCATAGACTTTTACGGGCGCTGGGCATTGCCTAACCACAGCGAGTTTTTTGTGGCCGGCCAGTGCAAGCACTACGAGCGCAAGAAGATCGGGCCGTCGGTTATCCGCGAGTGGGAGGGGGTGATGTCGCGGCAGGACACCGACACGCTGGGCGTGGTGGTGGCCACCAGCGGATTCACGACCGGCGGCGTCCATGCGGCGCTGAGCTCGGCGTACCCGATTGCCCTAGTCACAATGGCTAGTCCGCTGTTGGAGCCCAAGAATACTGCGGACGATGAGCACCTGTGCCGCCAGAGCGTTATCCGCGGCTTTGTATGGAACCGAGCGGCAGAGCCGTTTATTGGCAGGCTGGTAATAGCCAAGAAGCACTTTGACGTGAGAAAAGTAGAGCTTGTTGACCCAGCCGAGTTCGCGATCCAGCTCTTCTGGGACGGCCAGCCGCTGCCCGTGGTTTCTGCCCCACCCTGCCTGGCTGAGCAATCGCCCACCGTACACGCAGCGCAACCATAGACATGCCAATGATTCGAGAATATATTTGTAGAAACCAAGAAAAATTGCTGCATCTCCCTGGCTAAGCCTGCTGCGCATCTTCGGTTTCGATCAGCCCGTCAAAGTCAAGCTGCACGGTCATGATCTGCTTGCCAGCGACCGTAGTCGTGTCAGAAATGACTGCGCCAATGGTTTTGAGGTGGCCGATTAGCAGCGGCAGCTCGTTCGTTGCATGCCCAGTCGACGACAGCTCGCGGCGCAGGTCGTCGACGGTCATCGACTGGTGATCCAACAGCGTCTCGACGATCGCCTGCATGGTTGAGCCGTGGTCCTTGTAAAAGTAGCGCAGCAGCCGGGTAATGAACCCCATGCGCTCGGTCTGCACGCTTGCGTTGCTGTCCCACCACGGAACAAACACCTTGTTCTCGAGCAGCTCCAGCGTATCCATCGCATTGTCGATGAATTCGCCCATCTGCTCGTCCACTGCAGACTCTGGCACCAGCGCCAGCTGCTCGCGCAGCTTCTGCAGCACCAAGTAGTTGTCTGACCCATCCTGGGTGTCCTGGATCTGGTCGTCGGTCGGAATCGCCGCCGTCTCGTGTTCGATATCCGCGATCATTCGCCGTATCCGGATGATCTCGGCATCCACCTTGCCCGCGTCCTCCAGGAGACTGTTCTTTTGCCGTGTGGCCGAGCGTGCGCGGTTCAGCTCAGCCAGGTCGCGCTCCTTGGCGGCAACCAGACTCTTTGTGTTGAGAAGGTTGGTTTGTTCGTCTGACAGCGCGGCCTGCTCGGCCTTTAGCGTCTTTTGCAGCTCGGCCATCGACGACTCGTCTTCGATCAGCCGCTGGTACTCGGCCTGCTGGTCTTCGACTTTTTGTCCCAGCGACTCGTGCGCCGCGCGTATGGCTTCGATCGCGGTTTCCAGCTGGTCGACTTGCCGAAACAAGAACGGCACGGCTTCTTTGGATATCAGGTTCTGGGCTTTGTTTATGTCGCTGGCTGTCGTCAGGTCGTAGCGCTTTTCGCACCGAACCACAGTTCTCACCCGAGGAAACTTTCGCGTCAGCCCAGATAGCGAGGTCGTCATTGAATGGAGCTACGGGCCCGTGGGGTTAGGATAAACCCGCATGGGAGGCAGGCCTGTGGTTAGTAACGCGGGCTTGAAGTGCACGGAAATGACTGGTCGTGGCGAAACTCACATTCTCGTTGCATTGCTCCAGAGTGTCGGCACACTGCTCCAGCGAACTCAAGTACGCCATGTTGTATAAATTACTGAGGTGCTTAATTCGAAACCATGCAGGACACAGAAAAAAAAGAAGCATGTGCGCAACAGAAACTTCAAAGCATCAACAAGTAAACAAATTTACACGTGACGGTAGCCCTAACCCATTGGCTCGAGTTACGCACCTAAATATTTGCCGGGTGGAAATTGCCGATCAGGCACAGCACAATCTCGTTTGTTTCTTGGCATATACCCCAGTAGATTCTACCTCTCTTTTAGGCTAGGCATATTTTTTTTCTGGAAGATGAAGCTGGTGCGCTTTCTGATGAAGCTCAAAAATGAGACGGTGACCATCGAGCTCAAGAACGGCACACAGGTGCAAGGGACGGTGACGGCCGTGGACATGAGCATGAACACACATCTAAAGAAGGCCAAGATGACCGTTCTGAACCGCCAGCCGGTTTCGCTTGACCGGCTGAGTCTGCGTGGCAACAACATCCGCTTTTACATTCTGCCCGACAGCCTGCCGCTGGACACGCTGCTGGTGGACGATACGCCGAAACCAAAGACCAAAAAGCTAAAGACCGAGGCGAGCACGCGTGGCCGCGGGCGCGGTCGCGGGCGCGGAGGCCGGGGCGGCCGGGGCGGCCGACGCTGAATGCCAGGATCCCTGGGTATTATATTGGTTTCCTTATTACATAAACTTGTCAAAAAAAGAAGTGTTCTTCCACATACAGCTGCGGACAACGCCCAGAGCTACCTGACAGAGTTCTTTGATCCGTCCTGGCGATCCCACACCGGCTCTTCTTCGGGCGGCCGCGCTACGCGCTTTGGCTCCCACTCGCCCCACACGCCCTCAGCCTTCATCTTGAAGTACTCCTCCTGGATGTCAAACTTCTTTTTCTTCTTCATGCTCTGCAGCTTCTCCAGCGACACCGACTGCACTTTCCGATCGTTTACCTCGTATTTGGTCTGCTGCAGGGGCAGCAGCACAAACGTTCCGCCGATAACTGCCATCAGAAACGGCAGCCCGACGCACAGGAACGGGTGCTTTTTGGACAGCCGCTCGAGCTTGGACGTTCTCCGCTTGTGCACATAGTTGCTCGACGGAATTTCGCGGTGCATTTTGCGACTAAACGTGTGCTGGAAATGGAGGCAAAAAGAGACTGATTGCCGAGGAAAAAGCGCGCTGCTCTTGATACCACAAAATGCTGGCGAATTAAGCTCTAGAGCCGATCAAATCTCGCAGAGATGCATCGCCGCGCAGCACGCGGTAAACACGCTTTCTGGGAGAGGCGGTCTGGCTTAGCAGCGCCCTGCTTTCTTTCTCGCCAGGTCGCTTGTATTCTATTCTTTGTCTGTGCAGTGCCAAGGCGGTATTTTCTTTCTTTGCAATTGCCAGCTTCCAACTATGCCCAACTCTACCTTTGGCTCTTTGCGCGCCCGGACGCCGTCGCTCAACAGCCGGGCCGATCCCACAGCTACGCCGGCGCTAGCCAAGGAGCTGACGGATTCTGCGCGGCAGACGCTGGCGTTTCGACTGGCGGCGCTGGCTGTGATGGCCTATTTGGCCCGGTTTCTGGTCGGCCTGGTCAAGTACGCGCTGGACGCTGCGCTGCTCTTGCTGCTGGCCACCAGCGCTGCTGCAGTGGTCGGTCCTAGTGCCAAAAACAACATGCTGTCTCAGCTGCTGGTCCAGATAGAGTCGTTTGTCAGCCCGGTATTTGCGGTCATTGCTGATCGCGGCTTCACCGCTGTATCTGGGCCAGCCAAGCTGGCTGCCCAATATCTGGGCATCGGTCCAGGCCCGACACGTGCCTAGGCATGCGCCGAGAAAACAGCAACCCGGGAGCCCTACGCACTTTCGATTCTGGGCAGTTTTTTTCCCGCACTTTATCATATTGGAGGCTTTTTTTACTCGATTCGAGCTGGTTGGAATATAAAAAAAGCCATGGACGCTGAATACGAAGGTGAGCACTATGAATAAAAAGCTTTAATGGTGCGTGGATATACATGGCTCAGCGTGTACATTCATCTATGGCGGAATAGCGCTGCTGCGAACTTGTGCCTCGCGCACGACCTGCCAGAGCTGCACGCGGGATCGGTACTGCGGGTTCTTTTACAACACTGGCGTATGTGTGCCAGGCGGCTGGCTGGCACCCCATAGCAACTACACAGATAGCGGCAGCGCATGGAGCTACTACCACGGACACTGTCTAATCAGCACCCGGACCGAGTTTGTACTGCTGCCGTCGATCTGCGGGCTGCTGATATTGCTGCTAGCTATTGTGGCCCTGTGGCAGAGCTGGCCAGCGTACTGGTGTGGATTCGGGCTGCCGGGTCCGACCACACCCCATGCAAGCCCGGTTCTGCGCTCAACGTCCAATGGCGAGTCTTATGACAATGCGCCAGATGAGCATATGCCGCTACTGATCGACAATGATCCTGGTTCGAGGCAGCAAGCTGTGAACGAGCCCCCGTCTCGTGCGACAGAGTCGTCGGCTATACCGCACATCCGCAATCAAGATTCTGGTGGAGGTGATGCTGTACAAACCGGCACATCATTTGAAGAGCAGTATGGCTCGTGGTGCCAGCGCAGCCAGCACATGGTTCAGGGCGGCACAGATCACGGCAACTAATATA